>VXBZ01008383.1:0-99911 GCA_013399135.1 Heliornis fulica | reverse complement strand
GAGGAGCTGCTACCTGTGCCTGGTGGGGGGCAGACAAAAGCTAGTGCTTGATGGCTGTAATAAAATGATTTCTCGTGATCTTTTGATACACAGATTATATTAATTCCTGATAAGTGGCGTAACCAAGGTATATTAATTGTGGTAACAAAACCCCTGATGTGAAGATGTTTTTGAAAGCAAACAAGGCACAGTTTCTGTCTCTAAATGAGTCTAGGAGATTGGAAGCCACTGTGTGGGTAATACGGTCTGCCAGAGATGCTGGCCAGTAAAAATGGTGTGGAATCAAGAGAAGCTTTTATCTCCATTGCAGGCAGGGTCTCCTAAACATAACCCTGGGAGACCAGGGTACAGCCTGCTCCTTCCACGATCTGAATCCCTCCCTCAGAAGTCCTGAAGTTGTTAGTGGAGAAGTGTTCTTTAATGGGTAAAGAGCGCACTGTGGGTAGTCCTGCAAACGGTCATTCAGAAATGAGCCTTTAGAATATTGTAATTTGTTTGGGCAGGTGGATTGTATTAGTTACGGTATTGGATTTTTGCAAGGGATATACAAATCACATTATGAAAACGTCATTCCTTCAATCAAGCACATCTGGCCAAACAGATTCTGGGAAATATTTGTTGTAAAAAGCTATGATTGTATTCAAGCAGGTATTCAATGAAAGTAGAAGTGTGAACTGCCTGCAATCACCTAGCTGAGGACTAACAGAAAATGAAAAAGTTGATGGAGGAGCTAATAGAGTGTTAAGTAAAGAGAAGAGAGATACAGAAATTCTATTAAGTTCCCAGTAAATCAATACAATAATAGCAAGAAGAGTAGGAGGAAAAAGAACAAATGCTGTGAGGAAAGATCGGATTTTTTTTTAAATGCAAACAAGGGTTCATAAGAATACCTCTTGGCAAGAGATTATTAAAAAAGGAATGTACCTGTGACATTCACATTATGAGAAGGTCAGTTTAATCTGAAGAAATACCTAAATATAAACCCAAGAATTTTCACTTACTGGTTGTAATTTCCTGCATAGGGATGCTATACTAGGTTTAGAAATCACAATCTGAATTTTACATGAGGCACAGAATGGGGAAAAGGTTTTATCTAAGCCTGTATATTCTCCCTGCAAAGTCACAAATAGAAAAGAGCCAACTAGATTATACTTATCTGGCCATATTGATACACAGTTGTTTCCCACATTTCCTGCTCTATTTAATGTCTTCAGTTTGGTTTAGCTGACAGTCTCAGACACAACGTTATGTTTGGCTATGCACTACATTCCAACTCATAAAGAAGTGAAAATTAACTCCCTGTTGTCATAATACAACACAAAAACTTATCTGTTATACTTTAGCCAGCATTGCTACCCTAGAGTTATGTTGGAATGCTAGGATAATCTCTGGGATATTAAAAGAAAGTGGAACTTGGTACTTTTCTCCTTTTACTGGAGCTAAATAGTTTCCCTTGGACCCCTCTGCCAGCAATACATCACCTTCTTTCTTGCTTTGGCTCCTGTAATGCTCATTGGGCTTTACAAACTGAGAGTCAGAACCAGGGAGTCACAAACATTTGCAAATCAAACCATATTAATAAAAGAAAACTTGTGAACTTGGAAGAGACAATCTCCCTATTGTTTTCCATCTTGAAAAGTTACTCAGAATGATCAGAGCTGTCATTATAATAATAGAGTGGGTTTGGCTGGCAGAGATTAAAGTGAAGAGTGGAAGCTGGAAGGAGACATTTAATCCTGTTGGTGTCTGTGATTAATTAGTTTTCTGATAGATCTGGTGATGCTAGCCTATAAACAAAAGTAAGTGCTAACTTCCCTCAGTTTTCATTAACTGTAGAATTAATGTACAATGTCTATGCTAGGTTTTTTCAGTGAAGATCAGTAGGAAAGATGCCTCTGAATTTCCTGCAGGCAAATGTGACTTAGGATGCATTTTGGAAAATGTTTCTTTTTCTCTTTGCTTGAAATAAGCAAAATGCTGTGATTTAACCCCAGTTGGTAACTAAGCACCAGGCAACTGCTTGCTCACCCCTCTCCTGCAAAGGGGATGGGGAGGAGAGTGGGCAAAAACGTCTTATGGGAACCTCTGCTCTGGTGAGATCCTACCTGGAGTACTGTCTCCAGCTGGGTGTCCCCAATATATTGAGCTTTTGGAGTGAGCCCAGACAAGGGACATAAAGTGATCAGAGGTCTGGAGCACCTTTCCTATGAAGACAGGCTGAGAAAGTTGCAGTTTTTCAGCCTGGAGAAGGCTCCAGGAAGACCTTCTAGCAGCCTTCCAGCACCTTAAGGAGGCCTACAGGAAAGATGGAGAGAAGTTCTTTACAAGCGTGAATAGTGACTGGACAAGTGGTAACGGGTTTATGCTGAAAGGAGTAGATTTAGATTAGATACAAGGAAAAAACAAATCTTCACTGTGAGGGTGGTGAGGCACTGTAACAGGTTGCCCTGAGAGGGGTGAATCGCTCCTCTCTGCCAGTGTTCAAGGGGGTTGATGGAAGTTAGATGAGTCTTTGAGGAACCTGGTCTATGGGACAGTGTTCCTGCCTATGGCAGCTGGTTTGGAACTAGATGATCTTTGAGGTCCCTTCCAACACAAACCAGCCTGTGATTTCATGATTCTATGAGATAAGAATCATTATTACCATAGAATTATGATTCTACGATAAAGACAGTTTAATAGGATAAGAAAGGAAGATATTAATGATAATAATTATAATTACAATGATAATTATTTGTTTTTCTAGTAATGCACAAATGCAATTGCTCAGCATATGCAGGAAAAGAACAACCCAATACCCAGTCTCTTTCTGAGCAGTGATCCCCCTTTCAGTTAGTTTCCCCAGTTTTGTAGCGAGAATGATGTTCTATGTCAGGGAACATCCCTTTGGCCAGCCTGGGCCAGCTGTCCTGGCTGTGCTCTCCCAGATCCCTGTGTCCCTGGCAGGGTGTGAGAAGCTCCAAAACGCTTGACTTAGGGTAGACACTACAACTACCCAGCAACAACTAACACCACCAGTGTGTTACCAACATCATTCTCATACTAAATGCAAAACACATCACTGTATCAGCTACTGGAAAAAAAAAAAACCAAAAACCACTTTAACTCTGTCTCAGCCAAAACTAGGGAAAAGTCTTTAAAATATTGAATGGTGATGCTTTTGGAAGTAGTTTTAGAAATGAATAAGTGAGCTTGACAACTCAAATGCAGAGCAGTCAGAGCAAATCAATGAGTGGATAAGAAAATGACAGTCTAATGCAATAACCATTTCACATCTGATGTAAATTGTCAACGATTCTTACCTTTGTGTTTCTGTAGGTTATGCCATAAATACTAAAGCATATTATTTGTACATCTATTTCTTCTGACCCTGATTTTATGTTTTCTAGCTATCTCTATTTTAGAACTGCTCTTGAAATTAGGTATGCAACATCTTCATGGGATTTGCATTCTTGAGTCATCTTTTTTCTCGTTGACTGTATGTGCAAAACCCCTTCTGTCTTCCACATTTTTCTTGAGGGCTGTGATAAGTGATAGCTCCTGTATGTCATGTTCTTTCTTTCCTGCCCCCCATGCTGACAAAGACATTTACATTAGAGAGGCTTCTTGTGGAGAACTGTATCAGTAAAATTTTTTTGACTGGGAATATAGTTCATGTTACTACAAGAGCTGTTCTGCTGTGGCAAGTTCATAAATAACTTTTATTACATATTCAACTTTCAGAGGATGTCATTTGTAAACACATCAGATCCTGCATACCATGTCAGTTCTAATGAGTTAGAAATAAGTTCACTCTGTATTGGAAATGCGTAATGTTTGGAGGATCAAACTGGCTCTTTCCTTGCTGCTTCTTTTGTTATAACAAATGTTAATGCCAAAGATTTATGCCAACGAAGTAAGTAGACAAATCTCACTGTTGCAAAGGAATTACCAGGGAATTTAATGCTTTGGCATATTACTGTTAAATATCAATATTGTGCATGCACAACATGTGATGCCAGGAGGAAAGGGAGTTGAAATATCTATATGCAAATCTGAGTGCATCTTTTCAGTATGGACTGCATCTCCTCGTTGAATATACAAGAAGCAGTGGTTAAGCTATTTTAGACTTTAAAAAACCAAACCAAACCAACAAAACCCCACTTGCTGTAAAATATAATCTATATGTGATAAGAAAGTTACAATCTATCCATTATGGATTGAGTTATTACCTTTCTCAATTGCTTTGGGTAAAGAAAGTGAACTTCAAAGATATCAGAAGAAGGTGTTATGCTCTGTTCTTCCTCTTTCTAATTGTCTGCTCAGATGTCTGCATAGGCACAGGAAAGTTTAATTTTGTGATATTTAAAGAGCTTGCTCAGGATTTAGGAATTTTGGAATGGGATGAAGTTCTTGGCTCAGTTGAATTGTAACCTTGAACAAATGCAAGACAGACACACAGTGCTGTCTGACAACCCCTGCTCCATAAGGTCAACTACCTGTTACCATGTGTTTACACAGTGGAGCTCTGAGCTTGATTGCGACCTGGTGTTACTATTGTTAAATGTTAATAGTTATTAGCTTCTGCTTCTAAGAAGTTACTGCATAAAGGCACACCAGTTCCTTAAAGCCTAGTTAAGTACTTATTTCACAGGAGTTGAGTGGATGATTCATTGCTCATACTGTCTTTACATAGAAAGTAGTGGACAGACAGTGACTGTGCATGACAACTCCCACCCCAGACCACTCAGTGCATCTGCTTTAGATGTTTTCTATACAAAACAGAAGATCTAGGGGCTGTTGATGCATTAGGAGCCAATAGGGAAATACCTGTGGAAATACCACAAAGGAATTTGTCGGTGACATGGACAGTGGGATGGAGTGCACGCTCAGCAAGTTCGCCAACGACACCAAACTGTGTGGTGCTGTCAACATGCTGGAGGGGTGGATGCCATCCAGAGGGACCTTGACAGGCTGGAGAGGTGGGCCCGTGCCAACCTCATGAGGTTCAACCAGGCCAAGTGCAAGGTCCTGCAGGCACAACTACAGACTGGATGGAGCGTGGCTCCAGAGCAGCCCTGGGAGAAGTACTTGGGAGTTCTGGTAGCTGAGAGGCTCAACATGAGCTCACAATGTGCTCTTGCGGCCCAGAAGGCCAACCGCATCCTGGGCTACATCAAAAGAAGCGTGGCCAGCAGGTTGAGAGAGGTGATTCTCCCCCTCTACTCTGCCCTCGTGAGACCTCACCTGGAGTACTGTGTCCAGTTCTGGAACCCCCAACACAAGAATGACATGGACCAGTTGGAGAGGGTCCAGAGGAGGGCCACAAAGATGATAAAGGAGCTGGAGCACCTTTCCTACGAGGACAGGCTGAGAGAGTTGGGGCTGTTCAGCATGGAGAAGAGGAGGCTCCGGGGAGACCTTATAACGGTCTTCCAGTACCTCAAGGGGGCCTACAAGTAAGATGGGGAGAGGCTGTTCAGTAGGGCCTGTTGTGACAGGNATTCTATGATTCTATGATTCTATGATTCTATGAATTAGGTGGTGTTCCTCTACAAAGGTGACACAGTCAATAGCCCAGTTAAAATGCATCTTTTGAATAAATAAACTTTGAGGGCTCCTTCCAACCTAGAGCACTCTGTGAATCTGTGAAATACTCCAGTCCTTGAAAATAAAATTTTTTTTTCATCATTCTGAAGTAAGATTTCCAGGGGGAAAATATAAGGGTTGAGATTACTCAACTGGATCATCTTTTTGATGAGACATATAATAATACAGTTGAGCTCCCAATTCCACATGTTCATGTAAAAAGTGAATGATATATATTTTGTTCTATGATATATATTTTGTTCTATTTGGGAAAATTTAGCTGTAATCAGCTCAGACCTCACTTATATTGATACACTAGCTTGAAAACTTTGCATATCATAAATCGCTTAGTTAATTTTTTTTTTTTTATAACATATAGTGCAAAGCATATATTCTGAATGGATCATGAAAGACTGTTTATGGCACACCAGCCAGAGATAAATAAAGTTAGTATTGTCTCTTGTAGCAGAAAGAAATAATCTCATTACATTATATGAGTTTTTAAATTAATTTTATTCTACATCCATTTTTTTCCAAAGGTCATACTGTAAAAGAAGTGCTTCATTAATAGTTTCTTAACTTGCTGTTTTGTCTCCAATGTCAAGCACTGAACAAAATGCCTACCCTCTGGGAGCTTTGCTATATTTGAATACAGTGCAATGGTCTTTTTTCAGTTTATTATTTTTTTCTAACAAAAAGCCAAAGAAATGAGCAAATAAAACTGCCATGCAATTAGTCTGCAGATATACAACCTGTAAAGTTTGAAAAAGTCAAATAGCTTTATACAGAAGTTTGTTTTCACCTTTTACTTTTTCATTTGAGTCTATATATCCTTGTCAGAGGTAACAGAAGAATAATTAATGCTGCTGAATTATAAATAACAAACTAATAAGTATATGTATTATTAAAATGGACTTTTCCCACTGTATTTCACACACCTTTAAAACCATTTCACCTTATAATTATACAATGCATATTCTTTCCCTGCAAACATTTCTAATCTCCAGTCTAGTATCATGCTATAAATATTATAATTTGGGCTAAGGAAGGGGGTGAAGCCTGGGTTTTGAACATAGAGGTCTGCTGCCAGAGTAGTATCTTAATAGAGCAAAAACATGAAGTATTTGATTACTGTCAATATTATGATTATTAGTAATTTATGCTGAAGTAAGTTGTAAATGTTCCAATGCTGTAAAGGGAGGAAGAGACAGACATAAGGATCTGTTTCAGCCATGGGGCAATTTAGGGTTGAGGTAGCCAAAAGTACAGAACCAAACCAATTAGAAACATAACTTCTATTAGAAATTTACAGAGTAGCGTGGGTTTACTGTGTAGGTAGTGGTTTCTGTTCTACATGCATAGACGCAAACCCCCCTCTCAATACACACCATCACATGCCACCTGCACAGTCGTAGTGGTGACCAACACCATGGTCTAGTGGAAAGACGACACTTTCTCCAACTGGTTGATGAGTCTGGCCACCACTGGTTGGTGGCCAGACCTTTATGCATGGTGGATTTGGCTCAGCCTTCTGCTTGCTGTTGGACATCTGCATTCTCAAGGGGCTCTTGTTTTCACCAGTTACAGCTTTCCAGCCTAACATGTTGGCATAAGCGACCCATGGCCTTGCACCCTGAGCAAAGCTAATTAGGTTTTGCCATAACTAAAACAAATTAGATGTTACTACCCCCAAGCATGAGATAAGCATGTAAAATTGTTCGTCCTTGTGTCTGTATTTCTTTGCCGTGAGTAGTTAAGCCATTAAACAAGGGGAGATACAGGGGAGAGCTTTGGGGAAAGGCTGCCCCTTAACAACTGCCTGAACTTTTTCTTGTTTTACCAGCACTTACCAGAGGAGTGAGACCTCGGCTGACGTAGTCAAGGTTTTATTTATCTGAGCATTGCTCTTGGGTAGGATTCATCCTGTGACACTGCTCTGCTTGGTGTCTTTCTTGATTTAAAAGCTCCCCAATCCCCACACTGAAAGGCCCAGAAACCGTGAAATTTTCTATGAACATTTTTCATATTTGAATCAGTTCCATGTGAGGTCTAAATGCTCATACAGAAATGTAAAAATCTGGATGACCTAAAACCATGTGAAGCAACATGGCTATCTCTGTCTTAGTAAAAGGAATTATTTTCTCCACCTAACACCCCACTCCTAACAAATTGGTAGAGTGCTCAAAGTTGTTACCACCAAGCTCTGCTCACCAACAAAAAAGGTGTGTGATTTAAGCTGCTAGAACAGAGTTTCTGGTCCTATCTTTCACAATCAGAAGAAACTTGGCTTGGAAATTTGAGTTTTTTGGCAATAACATACTTTATATTTATGGAAAGCTACCCTAGAGTAAAAATTGCAGGTTTTGTAGCTTGAAACCCAGCTGAATGAGGACACATTTTTTAAAAAGCAGAACATACATTATGTTCTAATTATCATTAAAAGTGCAAGATTTTCTATAAAGAAAAAGACAAATAGCAATGAAGGTTGCACACTTCTTATTAAGTAAATTTAGCTAAGCACATTCTTTTATTTAATACTGCTTTATAGAGGTATATGCATGAGTGCACACACGCAAGCACACACATACCAGTAAAAGTTAAACTATGGGGAAGTTTTCTAAATTTTTGTAAGTGTATTTTATATTTTATCAATGACAGAAGATGTGCAGAGGAAGAGATTGTGTGTGCATGATTCCACTTGAGGTGCTGACATTGAAATCAAAACACATTTTTGCTACGTAGTGGAAACACTTGAACCTCCATTAGAGTCCATATAGTTCCATTCCAAATAATGTGATTATAGACTCTTTTTTAGGGGGAAGATCACCCTTCTTAACTTTGTCCCCATCACTTTCTGTTTTGTGTATACACACATGCTATTTTCAAATGCTTAAACAGAGTCCACACTGTCCCACTCTGGATTGTCAGTCACTTTTTAAATTGTTGGCCACCACATGGGTGCTCATCTTGCTTGTTCAGTAATTAAAATATCTGATAGAAAATGGCTGGTATATTTGCTTTTGCAATTTCCTTTGTTAAGGGGGGAATAGTATTCTGTAGTAGAGTCCTTCCTGTGTGTTTCTTTTACAAAAATCAGCCTGAAGCGATCTGCTTGTTGTTGTTTACTGAAGTAAACACAGGGGTGAGTAAATGCACAGGGGTATACATCCAGCATGCAGCAAAGCACAACAAACCTACACACAATTTCTCTGCATAGTTCTGTAACCCAAGCTTATTTTAAACTCCAATTTTCCTTGTACCACAGGAAAAAGACCCCCCCCATTATCTTAAAATCATGTTTCCTTTTTCCTGAGAAATTTTACTCCATTGAGATGTCTTATGAAATATGTGGGTTTTAGAATGTTTGTCTATATTAACTTTGTCTGAAAAGACTTAAGCTTTAAAGACAAGGAATCAAAGTTTATTTCCTTTCCAGGAATCCTTTTCTAAGAAATATTCCTGGTGTTTTACAGTGCAGAAAGTGTTGCTTAACAGTGGGTTTACTGTGAGAGAGGGTCAGTCTACATCTGAAAGGTGAAATTCTGTTTTGTATGTCCAGAGGTTCAGCTTGGTATGTGCAGTCTGAGTTGGCGAAGGTGGAGCATGAGAGTGATGCAGATTCATTAGTCCATTCCTTGGCTACTCGGGGGTTTGAAAGGAAATAGAAAAAAAAAAAACCCAAAACCAAAACACATTAAAAAAAGAATCCCATACATACACAGAGAGAAAGGGAGGGGGGAAATGCAGTGGACAGCTGTAAATATACAATATAAAGAAGTTGCATATAAACCAAAATACATGTTTTTGTAAAGTGATGAAAACTGTGGATTTTATAGAAACAGTTTTGGAGGTTTTTGGTATGGGGTTTTTTGTTTGTTTGGTTTTTTTGTGTGTGTGTAATTCCTTTTTACTTTTGATTCATTCCAAGATGCTTGTCCAATGTTAAAAATACAGGCTGTTTTACACTAACTCAGCCTTTATTGTACTAATTCCACAGAAAAGCAATTGTTAGTTTCTTGGCTTGCCTGCTTGGTAACTTTTCCAGTAGATTACTAATTTGATCCTTCTAATAGAAATTACAAACAATAAGTCAAATTCAGTTCCAGTATAATTAAATGAGAATATTGTATTCCTGCAAAAATAGTGGATTTCTAATTGCACTTTTATACATATATTTGATACTTTTTATACCATATTAATCTTGCCAGAGCATTATAAAATTCAGAGCAGAAAGCCCTAATTAAAGAAGTAAAACAAAGCACTTCATTGCAGCCTTGTCTAGAAAAACTTTATAACAACACAAATATGTGAATGTATCATGGTTATAAGCATTGTAAAATACAGTAATGCTATTGCTCTTTATCATGCCCTCCCAGAAAGAAAAATATGATTTAAATAAAAGTAGTTCCCCTTTTACTGTACTTCACTGGCTTTCAGTCTGACTTCAATCACTAAGTTTTATTGCGCATCCTGTGCCTTTTGAAAACGTTGTCCTCCAAGAGCACCGCATTTACAATGGGAAACTTTTACAGAAAATGATAAAACTTTAATACATGAACTGCTTTTTAAAACTAGGGAAGTATGACAATTTTCAAAATGATGCTCAGGAAAATACAGATAAAAGGAGTAAAAAATATTCCTCTGGGTTTCAGTGTTGCTGAATATGGTACAGTCACCTGCATATGCTTGTCTCTAGTGCTTGAAGCTGGCATTAGCTACCTCAGAACAGAAAAGCACCCTAAGAATAAAAGTTTTTTGCAGGAAAATATTGCAAATCTTATTAAGTATTGTTGATGGCTATTTCTGTCATCAAGATGGAGCATTTTAGTGAGAGTGGACGAGATTGCGGGTACTTTCCCAGTTTAGGCTGAGAGTACATATCCTAATGGTGCCCCTATATCCAGAACTTTTTGTGCTGTGTCTCAAAATGAAGTAAAACCATTTTGAACATTTAAATATATATGTTTATTAGGATGCATGATTGTTGCAATACCCTGAACAAAGGAGAGCAAAGGCAGCAAGGAAGACACATTTTCTTCTTAGCTGCCAAGCAGATGACAGATGCACATGAAGGAAAATTAAAGTGCAGAATATCTTAATGCCTTCCTAAAACACCGGCCTTGTTAAGTAGAGTAAGTCATCCTGTATGACTGTTGTGAACTCATCTTTTAAGTTATTGCATTTTTATATACTGTTTTCAAAGTAACATGCTCATCATCCCATACCAAAACAGCTTCATTTCTGACTTAAGTTTGCAGGATACTATTACTGCTGTGCAAGGCAGAAGAATCTGTATGATAAAGGGCATGCTTTGTGTTCCAACCAAAAGATAGGCTGGAATAATTTTGTATTGATACCTGAAGTGTGAGACTTATATTTCTTGCTACATATAATAATAATGCAGAAAGTTAGTTAGTTAATACGGTATCAAAGCAGTATTAGTCTGATAATTTTAAGATTTAGTATTTAATGTTAAAAGGTGAATGTAATCTACTTTACTTGAGTCTAATGGTTCAGATGAAAATTCCCTTACTAGCTTTTAGGTCTTGTCCTTGTACGTGTATTTAAATTATGTAATGACAATTCTATGGTGCATTTGTACCTTTTCACTCAACAGTACTAAAAAAAGCAAAACCCCAAATTGCAAATCCTGTCTGGAATATTTCTTTAACTAGTACTTAAAAGGTCATTTATAGCTTTCTAGAAGTATCAAGTATATGAACAATTTATATTTATTACACACTTTCTGGCAGGAACTTATGTTTATTTTGCATTAAAGAGAAGGACCTTTTTACAACAGTATCCATAGTAGTCTAAATATTTAGTTTCAAATTCTTCTATTTAGACGCACACACACACACACACACACTCTTTCTCTCTCATAACCCATCTTCCACATTTCTTCTGGAGATATAGTCTTCCATGGTTTATCCAAACTCATTTTTTTACAGTTTCAGTTTAATACTCTTTCTGCTCTACCTTATAAGACCACCAAAAAATATACCATTTAACCTGAATACTAAACTGTCTTCCTGTTCTGATATCACTAATAAAATTAATTTTCTTAAGAATGACATCCCACAATTGAACCAAAGCTATAACACCTCAGTTATTGGATACTTTTTTTTTCCAGAGGAGTGGGTTCACTAGCAACAGTTAGAGGACAATAAATGTTTTACAGGTAGCTATATTTTATAAGTAACATTTCTGCCTTGCACTTTTCAAGAGCTCAATCCAAAAATTGTTTGTTGCATTGACTTTAAAATGCTTTTCTTCCTTGTATTGAGTAGGTACATATTCCTGATTATTGCAAGAAATTTGCAAGGCAAACAGTATAGACTCACCTTGTTAGAGCCTATAGAAGGATTCCCAAGGATCTCAGAGGACTTTAAATAAGGTTATAGTTACTTTATATTTCAGCCATATTGAAATTTCTCCTGATTCTTGGATGTGATGTATCAGGTATGAATATATTACAGTGCTCTAAGATGATTTTTCGGGGGAAAAAAAGGGTGTGTGTGTGTTTGAAATAAATCCCAAATCCCAAACTATTTCATGCCATTTCTAAAGTACTTACCAGTTTCATGTCTTCATGTCTTTCTACATGCTGCAATTTTTGTCTGTGTGAGATTTCCCATAGGGGAATTAAAACATATGGTACCTAGTCCGGAGGTTTAGTAATAGGTAACAAAGTCTCTGCTTGATAATGAACAATAATCTGCAAGGCATTGCAGAAGCTTGTGTTTGGCATCACAAACACACGCATAAGTGAAATTCTGTTCCATACAGTAAAACTTTGAAAGTACCTTGCTTGTTTAAACATACTGTTGGGAGAAGCAATCTGTTTTGCTAATGTCTTAAGCTCTTTAGAAAAACCAAAGCTTTCTGGTTTTAAGTTCATGGTGTTATTTTAATGATACTGCACTGTATGAGGGGAGTCTGCTCTGGTGCTTTGTGGCAGAGGTTGCAGAGCTGACAGGTAACCTACTTTTCTGTTTCCAGAAAGGATTTGAAAAAAAGAGACGTACATTTTCATTAGTACTAAATATCAACAGTTTCAACACTGTTTTTTTTTTCTTAATAACTGTGAATTAAAACTTCCCAAAGCATACGACCCTAAATTTAAAGTTCTAAGTACTCTCCTGCTTGTGAAGACCCACAGAAATATGATAAAACTGTTCCCAGAGAAAGAAAAATCCTTGTTTAAATATAGGTATCACACTGTGGTCCCAATGATTTATGATGGATTTTTCCCTTTATGATTTTATTAAATACTTACAACTGAGTTTCCTGATTGAAGGAGAACTAGAGGGTGTGTTTGTGTCTGATTGCAATTCTTGACTCATAGGGAGAATGACAGATTGCTATTAATATCAAGTCATCTCTTTTTAAGGAAATATGCCTGACAAATACTGACTATTCCTATCAAGAGAGTCTCTTGTTTATTGCAGACCTGATTGCTTAAAAACTCAGACTGAGAAAAAGAAAATATATTTTTTATTCTTGCATTATCTTTTATATAACCTTTTCCAAAAACTTTATTGAATACAATGGAGTGGGCAACTTGTGATATAGAGATGATGGAAGAAAATGGTATGAGAATAGTGTATTTTGACTATAATGAAAGTATACTGTAAAAGAGAAGGCACAATGGTTAGAAAATGCAAATGTCCCCTAGCCTGTGCTGTTTAAAAATGAATAAGGATATTGATTGTTACTGGAGGCTCATGTGCTTTTCTAGCCATAAGGGTCTGATTTCATTGACATTACATAGCGTGGTAGGGAAGGAAAAAAAAGGACATTTTAAGAAATGCAGGAGTGGAGATGGAGATTTGTACATGACATTTGAATGTGATTATAAACCTTATGTTCAGAGAAGCTAGAAGCCTGTCCTCCTTCAGCCCTCTATCCTGTTATCCATACCAGAAAGAAAAGAAAAACCAAGATGGTTCCTAGTCAGGAGATTTACTCAGTCAACATGAATTTTCAAGTTCATTTGTCTGGCTTTTGGGCAAGTGGAGTGCATGTTTCCAGTTTTATTTCTACAGCTACTAAGCAAAGTACTTTTTGATATACAGCTGAGATGCTTCTGTATTTAAACCTAAAAGCTATTTTTAGCCTCAATAAACATGATGAGAATCTCAATAAAATCT
Organism: Heliornis fulica; assembly: GCA_013399135.1. NCBI lineage: Eukaryota > Metazoa > Chordata > Aves > Gruiformes > Heliornithidae > Heliornis > Heliornis fulica. The sequence goes on along the minus strand of VXBZ01008383.1, from coordinate 86,190 downwards.
TGGAAATTTCTAAGACCATGCAGATTTAGAGGAAGGTGCTGAGTTTTCAACCCCATGGCCATGATCCCGTTTTACTTTGGCAAGGAGGAGCTGGGCTGAGGCAACCCTCTGGTGCTGAGTCCCACATATTTCAGTGTGCACTGGGGCCATCACATACCTTCAGCTTTACCTCAGGGTTAGAGATGATCTGGTCGTAGACCAATGGATTGTGTGCAGGATGTTCTGACACTTGTGTGACTGCAATTACCTGTTGAACTCCTGCATGCTGGGTAAGCATTTGTGGTTGAGGAATGTCAGAGTAAGGGCAGCTCTTCCCTTCATGAGGAGGAGAGAATGCAGTTTCAACAGGACCATATGTTTTCTAAACAGGTAAAGGTCAAATAAGTATGGGAAATTATGTGGTAACATTCTTATAGCACAAGTAACTACTAGGAAATTCAAGAAAAAACTGAGGATTCCCTAGACGTGATGATGCCTTTATCTGACACATGATGACAAAACCAGAAGGATCCACTGCCAAACATCTAGACAGAAAAACAGCCTCATTTAAATATGTCAGCATGCATTTGTGAATATAGGATGTACATGTTTTGATGAGAAATGTAGCTAACAGGTGGCAGTATGTCCAGGAATGAGATCAAACCATCTGGATCCCAGTCTTCTAGTGCCAGCACTTAATTCTGAGAGTTACTTATTCGTTCTGGTAAAGGTGCCCCAGAGGCCTTTTCTTTGCATTACAGAGTGCTGGACATCCAGTGAAAGTGCATTTTTTTTTGTACTGCTTGCGGGTATAAAAGCTCAGGGGAGCTTTATATACCATTATGTTTCTGTACCAAAGTGTTCAGGAAAGGTCTTGCTAGATCAAAAAAGCATAGGGTGTATAAATCAGATACGTTTCTTCCTCTCACTCCTTTTCCCACTATCCCAGATAATGACGAGAGTAATAATTTTATAACCACTGTAGTTTCAGGTGCCTTGAGTACTTCTTAGAAGTTATAACAAAATGAAAGGTAATAGTTTGTTAGGGATACATTAAAGAGCTAGAACTCAGGTGATCCACATGAATGTCAAGTCCTAATTTTTGACTATATGGTCAAGGTAGATATATATTTTGATGACTCTACATTTCATAGTGTTTGTGTTTGGATTTTTTTCTCCTGCACAGTCTCTTTCCTCTCAGTTTCTCTGTGTGAATTAAATCATTACTAGTGGTCCTGTTCATAAACCATCAAAGCTTAAGGCAGTCTTGCCCCCATCAGTCATGTGGTGCATGAATTACATGGTACCTGCTTTTTCTAAAGAGTTATTAAACAAACATAGGAGAAATATACATATACATACATAAATAATGCTTCTGTTCAACTCTGATTTGGTTTCATTTCATAGAGAGGAAATGATACTTTAAACAGACTTCCAAATTCACTTTGAAATATTGAAAACTACTGAGTCAATATCAATTTCTTTTATGAGAAAATGTGATCTGCTCAGAGGTGTCTGTCCCCAGGGTTGCCAATAAAAGGTGGTAGGATTGGACAGTGAAATGTTTTGCTCTCTCACTGTAGAGAGAAAATCTGAATTAGAAAATGCTACTAATAATTAGTCTTTCAGATTACTCAATGCTCTGAATTGATGGCTTTTTGGTACCTTATATTGTTCTCAAGAAACTAACAACTTTTGGACCAAATGGATTGAAATGAAACTAGCTGTTCAGAAAGGTATAGTCTAGATATTTAGTTTTGTACAATGTATCTGTGAAAGACCTGAGTGAAAAGGGAAATCTCATACTTGGACTCATTGCCACTTACCAGGAAAACACCTGACGAAAACAAAACACTCCACCCCCACAATTTTTTTTAAAAAAGTAAAGACAAAAAAAAAAATAGAAATTATCTCACAGTGGGATGGGCATGAGAATCAGGAGAATGAAAGCTAGAAATCTCAGGAGTTGAGATAAGGACAGTTAATTAGGGAAAACAAAAGCTACACACACAGGCAAAGCCAGACAAGGAATTCACTCCCTGCTTCCCATAGACAGGCAGGTGTACAGCCCTACCCAAGAAATCAGGGATCCATCAAGTGTAACAGTTGATAGGGAAAACAAATGCCATCATTCTAAACATCCACTTCCATCCTTCTTTTTCCCCCATCTCCTTCTGTGCTGCGCTTGTTATATTGTATGGGATATTCCTTTGATCAGTGGGGTGATGTCCTGTCTTTATCCCCTCCCAACTCCTGATGCACCCCCAGCCTACTTGCTGATGGGGAGTTGTGTGAGGAGCAGAAGAGGCCTTGGCTCAGCAGTAACAAAAACATGCCCGTGTTATCAGCACTGGTTTCAAGACAAATCCAAAACAGCCCCATGCCACCTACTGTGAGGAAGGGTGAAGCTATCCCAGCTGAAATCAGGACTCAGTCTCATTTCCAGTTCTGGCATGAACCAAGGTTTTCCTGGTCTGGGTTAACCTGGAGCTGGTCCCGTTTCTCCCTTGTGCTTTGACTATGTGTGATAGCGGTGAAAATATTTCTAGATTTCTGGATTTCTAGAGCAGGACTAGTCAAAAAAGTATGTTGGTAGCATCCTTTTGTCCTATGGTTGAAGATGATTAGATTAATAGTTGAGACTCTGTGGGTGTGGGGGAGGGGATGGGGAAGAAGAAGAAATGGTAATATGTAATGGATATTCAATTCATTTGAATAATACTCATAGCGTTACTAGAGAAAATAAATAAGAAAATAAAGGAAATTGACTTTTATGTCATCTACTGTTTTCATAAGCAAACAGATATAGAGTTAAAACTATTAATTTGATAACACTAGAAGGAAAGACTCATCTAAAAGGAAAAAAAAGTGTTATCCTTTCTGCAAAATGTCACAAAATAACCTATTGCTCTTTGACTAATCATCCATTTGGGAACATTAGCCTGGAGTTTCACTGTTAAGCATAATTGGTTGTCTTTTATCTCTTGTGTTTAGTTTACATGTGTTTTTATTGGTGTAAATGATCCCTGAGGGATGTTGAGTACTGAAATTATTAGTGCTCATGAAAAAAATAGTGAGAATAAACATTTTGATTCGAGTATTGCTGTGCTGCTAGCTCTTGGATATTTTTTTTAAGAGTGAGATGTGATCCTTTGGTTTTAATTCTATAACATGTGCTATATGTGCTTCATAAATCCAAACTTAGAGAAGGTACACAGTGGTTTGGGTTTTTTTTTTAAGTGAAAATTTGTTGCCCCAAAACATTCAGTGAATATACTAAAAAAAAAAAACTTACCTTGAAAGACGCTTATATCTTTTTTTTTTTTAATGTTTCCTGGAATATGCCAGTAAGGAGCAAGTGTTTTAACAGCTGAGAGGTAAGAGGGAAACTGTTAATTATGAAGTCTGTGTTCCACAGGTATGCATGTGTGTGTTTATGTATATATATACATACACACACACACGCTATTCATGTTTAGACTGCTTATGCGATGTTTTGTGGGGCCATGTGTTCTGGGTAAACTTTACCATGCATGAATACATGCTTTATGTGATCTTAATACTATGGAAACTCATATTTCTAGTATGAGTACTAGTAACTATATACTACTACTATGACATATATAGTAACTACTATATATGTATTATGCAAGTACATATATATCTATATATATGTGCATGCATTTTGTAAAAATAAATCCTTATAGTAATTTTAAATAGCGTTGTTGAAAAAAGACAAATATGTCGAGAAAGACCTTCTAGTAATACGTATACCTTCTACTAATACGTATACCTTCTACTAATATAGATGTACTATAAATTCAAGATCTTATATATATACAATATGTACAATATATACAATATATAAATATAATAATAATAAAATATATTTTATAATAGCACAACAGAAGACTTAATTTTAGAATAAATCCTGTTTATTAACAATGACTAAAATGTTTTTAAATACCTGGTGCCAAATCTATAAATAAAATCTTAAAGGCCTCATAAGAACACTTATATTCAATAAAGTAGGTTAGAAAAGAGAAGTTCTAATTAAACATGCAATGAGATGATTACGAAAATATAATATCCATTGTGGACTTTTAATTATTAACTCTACATCAGTGAGGGTCAGAGATCAGAAGTTCATAAGTGGGGGTTTTCCTTTTTTTTTTTTTCTAGAGAAGAACTGTCTTATGATAAATACAAGTACAGTATCAGTTCCGTTCCCAAGACTGCTCTGAAGTTCGTGGATGTCCTAGGCTAATGCATAGCTTATACATTCCTGAGATTCACTTATGAAAAAGAGACAGAAGATTCTGTTTTTCTAATATCCTGAAACAATTTGACACTATATTTCAGCTATGTGATGCATTTGTAGAAATATAGTTTCTGAAGTATAGACCTCAGTGATCCCAGTATTACTTCTCATTAAGGTAGGCAATCAGTGATTGTGTTGTCCCAGTTAGAAGAACAGAATTTATCAATTTCCTTATTAAACAGGCATTTTGTTGCTTCCTGGACCTCATTCATGTGTGAATGAGTTATAAATGCTTTCTGCTGACAAAGATAATTTCAGAAGGCATTGGCAGTGACCCTGGTTTGCATTACAAGCTTATTGGAGAACCTGGAAAGTAAATAAAATATTAGAAAAATGCAGTCTGGATACGGTTATGAATGAACATAATTGTGTCATGAGGAGTGCTGCCTAGGGTGTTAATAAGTGGCTTTATTTCTTTTATTGGAAAGCTGTACCTCAGTTGTTACAACAGAAGGTATAATAGAAACATGAGTTATGAGTTCATCTATAGGAAGCTACTCTGTGGTTGTGAATGCACTCTCAGTAGATGAAGTAAAAAAGGAATTTGTTACATTTACTCACTGGTAGGCTGTATTCAGGTTAATTTTTCATTAGCATTAATATTTAAATTCAGTATAAAAGCATCTCATATTCATCATGTTATTAGAGAAATAAATTCATGTCTTACTCTTAAAATGTAAGGCCAACTTTAGAAAAAGAAACAACTTGATTTTACAAAAAAATACAATTTCAAATTACTTGTGGTACATGATAATGTTGATGATTCCTCTAAGTGTTTCTGAAAATCACTTAATAGTGGATGTAACACTAACCTTCTGAAAAATGAACGCAAAGGTAACTCCACAGTCTCCCAACTCTTCACCTTCACTATAAACTTCCAATGTGGAAGAATCGAGACTTCCCTTTCCTCCAGAATAACTATGCCTCTGTGCTTCTGACAATATGCCAAAGCATTGAGAAAAAAAAACAACCACATTATACTTGTTAATCAATAATACCATCAGTGAACGTACGTCTCCCAACCTACAGGGAAGTGCTTTGTCATAATAAATTTTATTTAAATCGGAATTTTCATTGCAGTCCTGATGTTTGTTTCCCTCCTTAATTGCCTTCTCTTTTGTTTTCCTCTGTTTCACTTGTGCCAGCCATGTCTCTTGCTCTTAGTCCGAATGAGCTTCCACTGACATCTGGGGTTTGAAGTCTGAAGAAACAAAGTGGTCTGTGAAGTGGCAGATGTGACATTATCTCTCTTTGGGTGTCTCCAGTGGCTGTTGTTGTGCAGTCTCTGTTAGGTCCAGCTTGGCTTCACCAGGAAATGTGCCAGAGCATTGAGCCCACCAGCAGGCTCCAGTGGGTATTTGGGGGTGAGGATCTGGCCTGGCTCCCCTCTTGGCTTGCTGTGCTGTGCTTGGCAGCACTAGGTAGGGGAAAGAAAATCAGCAGCACAGGTTTTTGCCCTAAAAACCAGGATATTTTCTGAAGGAAGTACAGATCTGTTTCCTTCTAAAACTTGGTGTCCAGACATTTAGCTTGGAAAGATTATTGTCCCTCAACATTTCACACGTCAAAATAGTAATTTGTTTTACCTATTAAACTCTTTGTATGAGATGTAGGTAAATATTTCTTGTAAATAGAGAACATTAAAACTTTGTATTGCCTGTGGTAGCTGGATGGCATATTGATCTAAAGGGATTGCTTGAAGTTTCAGGGTTAGATTCATGATCACTTTGATTTAAACTGGGGTGGCAAAGGTATCTGCAGACTCATGAAATAGTTCCTAAATTGCATTACAGCCAGAGAATTTAATGCAAACAAGTACTGCCTTATCTTTTTTTTTTTTTGTGGTGTGATATAGTGATTCATATTTGGTCAGGCTATTTCTGGAACAGGACTGGAAATTTCCACGTGAGACAAAAGTCAAATGGCTGCAGTGGTAACATCATGAATCAACAAGTATAGCAAGCGTAGCTCCATAGAAGAACTAGGATATATAACCCAGTAGCGTAAGTCTAAGAAACACACTACGACTGAGTTTTCATGTATGTATGTATCATCCTGACAGTGTATTGTACATTTGGCTTTGAGTTTTGATCAATACCTGTGATGTACAGTCTATTACTTTTCTTGGGTGAGTAACAACCTTTCCTTTTCTTCTTGGTCAAACCCTAAAACCAATTTATTGAAATAATTCTCCTGAGAGGAAACAAAATGAAAAAATAAAATCTTCTGTCTACTTCTCTAATGTGCTAAAAAGTAGCATGCAGTCAGCAGGGTCTGTTTCACCCGATGTTTGAGTTCTAACTGTCACAGTTATTTAATGCAAGTTGTTTGCTTAAAAAACAAAGAGTTTCAGGTATCTCTTTTTTTCCCTCTTAAATACCATTTTGAAGGTAGTTTGTTTTTTTTTTGTACCTTCCATATCCAGCCAACTTTCATAATGTTAATTTATCAAATAAATACAGAGGGCCACAAAGATGATAAAGGGGCTGGAGCATCTTTCCTATGAGGACAGACTGAGAGAGTTGGGGCTGTTCAGCTTGGAGAAGAGGAGGCTCCGGGGAGACCTTATAGCGGTCTTCCAGTACCTCAAGGGGGCCTACAAGAAAGATGGGGAGAGGCTGTTCAGTAGGGCCTATTGTGACAGGACAAGGGGTAATGGTTTTAAAATTGAGGGAGGGAGATTTAGATTGGATATTAGAAAAATGTTCTTTCCTGTGAGACTTGTGGAGCACTGGAACAGGTTGCCCAGAGAGGTGGTGGATGCCCCATCCCTGGAGACGTTCAAGGCCAGGTTGGATGAGGCCCTGAGCAACCTGATCTAGTTGGGAGTGTCCCTGTTTCTTGCAGGGGGGTTGGACAAGATGACCTCTGGGATTCCCTTCCAACTCTAATCATTCTATGATTCTATGATTCTACCTACTCATTCTTTTCTGTTAATTTCTGAGGTTTCCTGTATGGACATGGGTTTGTTGAGACATGTTGGGTACTCTTGCTGCCAGAGAGTCTGCTTGTTCTGACCTCATCTCATGTCTCAGTTCAGCTGACTCAAACTGCTGTGAAATTTGCCAGTCAAAAGAGACAATATGGCAAGATAGTTTCATTTCCACCCCCTTTGGAAACTGCAGTCTATCATCACCATAGATAAAGTATCGTATATTGATGAAGTTATGTAGCTTACGGGTTGGGCAGATTTTTATATTCACATAATCAGAGAATAGTAGGAGCTGGAAGAGACACTGAAGATCATCCAGTCCAACCCCCCTGCCCAAGCAGGATCATCTAGAGTAGATCACATAGGAATGTGTCCAGATTGGTCTTGAATTTCTCCAGAGAAGGGGACTCCACAACCTCTCTGGGCAGCCTGTTCCAGTAATCTGTCACCCTCACAGTGAAAAAGTTCCTCCTTATATTCTATGTTCCAGTTTGGAACCGTTTACCCTTGTTCTGTCACTGGCCATCACTGAGAAGAGCCTGGATTCATCCTCCTGACAGTCACCATATTTTATAAACCTTAATTAGGTCACCCCTCAGTCTCCTCTTTTTCAAGCTGAAGAGACCCAGCTCCCTCAGCCTGTCCTCATTAGACCATTTGGGAGTTGTTTTGTTCATCTCTTTTGAGTGCTAAGTTCATATAGTATAACAAATTTATTATCTTTGCTATCATAACAAATGGATAAAACGTTAAAAGATTAACCAGAAAAAAAAACCCTGTCCTGGTTCTGGCCAGAACAGAGAGAACTTCCCCAAGCAGCCAGCACAGGTGAGATGAGTTGGCCTGGGTTGTTTCCCAAGCAGCCAGCACAGGTGAGATGAGTTTGCCTGGACAGTTTCCACGCCCCTGACATCAGCCAAACCCCTATAAAAAGGGCTGGTAGGGCACAGGAGAGGGTTGGTGGGAAGTGTGGTCTCTGGGATGGTATGGTGGTCTCTGGTAGCTTCTTGCAGGTTGGTAAAGTCTTCTGTGTTATCACTGGGTGTGTCTGTTCTTGTTCCCCTCTCAAGGTGTTTATCAGCACCAACACCCCACTGAATCACTGAGTTTAGTTGTGAAGCAGAAAATTGTAATGATTTCTGATGGTGTCTGTGTTTTGGGGAGATGATGATTCCATTGAAGATGCCTCATCCTGAGACAATAACTGTAGTGATTCTTAGATTTTTTCTGAACAGTTTGTTTCCAAAGCAGCAAAACCCCCTTTTAATTTTGTTTTAAGAAAACATTATTAATAGCTCTCTGGATTGCAGCTGCTTTGTTGGTGTAAAACTCTTTTCACAGGCCTGTACTTGCATGACCTTAAGTATGCCTAACCTAATTATAATTTTAAACAAGTTAATTAGATTATTTGATGAATTATGATATGGAGAGAACTTGGCACAGTGTTCAGGATGAATGGAAGGGAGCTTTGACCTTTATCTTCTATCAGTATGTTCTGCATTTTCACTTACAAGTACAACAAAGTCTTGTTGAATCTTTGTGAGGAAGATTTAAATTCCTCCAGTTTATGGAGATAGAAAAAAAGCCTACTCTCTATTTGTCTGACTAAGCTTTCAGTATCATTCTAGTTACATGTATGTCAGCATATGTAATATACTTCATAAAAGTTAATGCAGTATCACTCCTTACTTGAATCTGAAAGTAGACATTAATACTTAATTACTGAGTGTAGGCATTTTTTTAATAGGGATTTCTGTAAGGGCTGAAGTCTCTGTATAGTGGGGTGCCCAGTTTATATGCTGTATAGTGATAATTTTGCAAAATAGGAAAGAGACAAAATATCCAGAAAAAGTACAGATTGAACTGAAGGAACATAAATAGAAGGACTCATTGCATATTTCTTTAGAGGAGTTCTTCCCTAAGATGAACGGTGCCTTTATCTGGGAAAAGGCAGGCTTCAGTAATGCAGCTGTTAAGGCATCAAGCTCCGTCTAATCTTCAAGTCAGTTTTTCTAAGTAGGACACATCAAAAAAGATTTGAACAAGGTCTGATAATCTGAATGAATACTTAATTATAAGTTCAATATTAAATGACAGTATACTCTTTACATTGGTAAAACTAGAATTGCATCTGTATACTCTAATGATGAAGATTGCATGTACATTTCATCTAGTCTGAGGCACAGTTGGATATCAGCTAGCTACTTCCTTTGTGTGTTCTGTTGGCCATAATACTAAACTACCCAGTTCAAATTATATTTCTTTATCCCTTAAAAATGGTTATTTTGCAAGACCTGGACAGGGGTGTAGATCAAAACTCCAATAGCTTTTTCAAAAGAAATGGCAGTGGGGACAAATTACATATGCCAATGAGTTTGAGGCACTGGAATCTGAGAACGTAGCTCTTTGTGACTGAAGTGATAGAGGTGCTGTTGTTTTTATGTATTAGGATCAGCAGACACATAAACTGAATTGCACAAAAATATGTACTGTAATATTTTTATTAGCTCAGGCTAATAACTAAAGTTATCAATCAGTAGTACAATACTGACTTCATACTTTCAGTTCAAGACAGTGCCAGAAGCCCCATAACTGAAATGAATCACTTGAAAAGTGTACTATTCCCTTTCCTGTGTGCATAGTCACCTCAGAAGGCCAATAAATACTCCTACACATTTGTGTGTTCCAAGTTTGTTTCTCCTAGGGCAAAAACCAATGAAGTAAAAAGGATACTTCCCATTGACTTTAGCTGTGAAGGGATTTTCAATGGTGTCTTTTTTTTTTACTTCATAACTTAAAAGTAGTATTTTACCTAGACTTTCTTTTTGAAGCCACAATAGCAGTACATATGTAATGGAGAGGTAGGTGTACACATGAATTAAAAAAAACCTTGTGGGGATTTTGTGTATGCATTTCTTTCTTAAGACTTGCTATTGGAAAATTAAGACTGTTCACAAGAGAAAACCCTTACTGAAAGAAAAATGTCACTATTTTATCTTTCCTATTACATTTATATTTTTTCAGATGGTGGTGTAAGTAGTCTGCAGGTTTGAAAAAGATCTGTAGAACATACAGTATGCTGGAAAAACAAATAATAAATATAAATTGATTTTTGTAGTTGCTTAAAGCTAGACATTATTAGTTTTTAAAACATAATCACCTTTTCTGCTGCAGAATCAATGTTTAGCTATCCTCTTTAAAGATGAAAAGGTTGTAATAAGTCCAAGCACTATTGAATCGATATTTTAATATAAGCATATACAATGTTAAATGCTCGTAACACACTTAATGGATGTATTTTTTTAATATTTACTTTTTATTATGCAAAATGTGTTTTCTGTTAATATACTTGGAACAGATACTATCTTTAATGTTAAGAATAAATAATATGACCTTCCCAATAACAAGAAGTCTAAAATATAAAGTGCTCTGTGATGTATTTTTACATAGAGAAAAGTAGTTTTACTTCTGGGTTATGCTGTCGTCAAAATTCAAGGAAATTAAAACCTTGAGTTTGTAAAAAAAAAAAATCTTTCCATTTTAGATAGGTTCAGACCTAACTAGATTTTGTGTTGGTGGTTCTCAAGAGCTAAGCTCTTTGTCTCATGGATTGGAGTTTTTCCTGGGCTGTTATAGCTCTGTGGGTGCTCATGGGCACAAGATCACATTAAAATCAAGCATGTGATAGTATTTCATAAAAAGGAGAAAGACACTGAAAACTTTGAATACCATTAATGAAGTTCCATGCCTGGTAAAAAACATGCTTTGAAAGGGCATGGATTTCAAATACGAAACTCAAGCTACTGGGTTTTCTGTAATGTCAGATGAATCCCTACCATTTGATGAAAATTTGTTCTTGTCCTGGTTCCAGCTAAGATAGAGTTAATTTTGTTCCAGCAGCCGGTGTAATGCCATGTTTGGGAATTAGGATGAAACCAGCACTGATGTCACCCCCTTGTTTCTAGCTGCAGCCAAGCAGTCAGGGACTACTCAGCTCTTCATAACAAGAAGGCGGGGGGGCACCTGGGAAGCTGAGAGTGGACACTGCCAGGACAGGTGACCCAAACCAACCAAAGAGTATTCCATGCCAATTACACCATGCCCAGTATAAAGGGTGGAGGAGGGGGTGGCACAGCTTCAGGACATGTGGTTTTGGGGATGATCCATTTTTGGGATAGCTCTGCGTTGGATAGCCTGGGGTGTGCAGTTCAGTGAGAAGTTGTATCCTGTATCTTTATATATTTCATTATAAAGTTCTATCACTGCTATCTCTACTGTTCCAGTACCTTGTACCAACCTGTGAGGCTTGTTTTCCTTTGTTGGTTTTCCTTTCTCTATTTTCACTTATAGAATTTGAGAGCATCTGTGTGGTGTTCAGTCCCTGGCTGGGGTGAAACCACAACAGTTCTCAAAGTTCACTTTGAATCTGAGGCATCTTGCACCATCTGAATGTTCAAGCTGGAACATTGTAGGAAGTGCAGTGATTGATTCCACATCCTACTATTCTTCCTGTGCTTCCTCCTTATGAGTTTTCAAAAATGTGTTGTTATCCAGAACTTGGATTGCTTGATCATTTCAATTTTAAATACAACAAATCACCTAAACCAGAACCATCTTCCTCCAGAATAGACAGTTGACCTGAGGAAACAATGACTCCTGATCATGCGTATTGCTCTTCCCAAAGAGGCAGCAGTCCTCAAGCTGGTGGAGACTTTCGAAGAGATTGTTCAATACATGGCTGGTAAGGCTCAGGTGAGAAGTAAAATAGTTATCAGAACTAAACCTGAGCTGTATTGACAGTGATTTCTGTGTGGGTGGAAAGATGGTATTGCCCCAGACTTCTGTCATGATGGAGATAATGTGATCACAGGTTTCTTTTCCTCAAGCTCAAACAGTGTTGGGGATAATTTGTTCAGAGGTGTCTTCTCCCCGAGGTCAGACAATGAACCTCATGAAGTGGTTTGCCTAGGTCTCATCAGATTTAAAGAATAGTTGCTTTATAAGTTACTAGGAAAAGTAACAAGAATAGCTGATAAGTCATTCAAATTGTTGGAGGTTTTTTGTTAGAACTTGTGTTCTTTGGACGTAATATAGTTTAGAAAAAGGGTGATGGGTGCATTCTTCAACAGCATCCAAAAAATTTATACTGAATCAGTGCTAGGTTGAAGCATTGCTGTTTTGATGATTCAGATGTCTTCCCTGGTACATTTTTCACTGATGATCTAATTTTTTAAAAATTAGTGATACTAAATGTGCTGAAGCTATTTATTCATTGTTTGACATCTGCTGAGTTTTTCAGGTCATAAGTGCACAGTTCTAACTGTTAATAATGAGAATCCAGATACCCTACCATGGAAAGCACTCATGCAAAGTAGTTCTATTGGGCTTTGAATTTGCCAATAATCTGACAGGTTATTAATTAGAAGAGCAACACTAATAAAATTCTGTCTGGGCCTTTTACTGAAGATCAAAAGCAAAAATAATTTGTAAGGTTGTGTTGTTTTTTTTTTTTTCTCCTGCTAGTATTGACCATGGGCTTATCCTTCATGTTTCAATTATTAACAATACTAATTAGATATGGCTAGCTCTTGCTCGCATACCTATCTTGGTGCAGGTACTGGAGACTAGATGCTGTGGCTTTGTAGAGGAATGGGACAACTGTCTTGTCACAAGGCTAGAAACTGTCCCTGTATTTGCTGTAGACAGTAGTAGGGATGCTGCAATTCTGTTGCTGTCTCCTGGAAATACTCTTCCAAGTCTTCTCAGCCCAGGCTGGGTACAACCACCAGTCAACAATCTGAAACAAAGGTATCCATGATGTGCAGCCTTTTGAGAGAGCTGACTTTCTTTGAGTGAGCAAAGTGTTCCATGCTAACTCTGTAGAGTCAATCCTTAAGATTGACTCTAGTGAGAAATCAAAGTAAACCTGGAGGAGGATGTTGGTGTGAGCTCAGGAAAGGCATGGGCTTGTTTTCAACTATTAAACTACTTTCTTTGCAGCTGTTGGCAATGGCTCTCCACTTAGTGCTGAATATTTTCTCTGTGGTGCTGATTTCTATTTTCATATGAACTTATATAGACTTTGAGCTTACTTGCCCTTTTGTGTCATTAAGGGCAGACTCAAATTTTTTCTCAAAATCTCATGCTAGAAGGATTAGGAGGCCAGAGGTTTACCCAGTAAGCCTATGTGTCTGTCTCATCCTTCGCTTTGTGTGAGGGGTTTTATTTTGTTTTTTCTTTTCTGGATGCTTAAACCATGTAGTACAGTTACTAGAAATCTAAGGATCTGAGTAAGACAGCTGCATCTCAGCAAGCTTGTGGATGTTTTTGAACATGGACTGTTAGAGGTAGGATATACTAGTATAGGATTTAAAAATGTTTGAGGTTAAAGAAAACTGGAACCTTGCTGATTTGAATATATTTCTTTGTGTATTACTGTTAAATACTGTGTTGGAAATAGACAAATTCGGGAACTGTCTCAGACCTAGACTTCATAAGGCACATCTATGTAAATACATGTGTTTATGATTATAGATCTTAGACTTGACAGCTCATCAACGTAAAGACTAATGATAGGATGTTGAAATACTGTAAAATGTCGATGAATATGCATTCAAGTTGTGAAATAAATTCATTGCAACCATGTTTGTGCCTCTTCTGCATTTGAGTTTTGCACATACTTAAATGATTGTTTTCCTGTCTGGGAAGCAAATTTTAAAATTACCCACATATGTATTTATAGAAACTGTCTTATAGATTGGTATACTTGAATATGCATGCCAGAAATGTCTGTGTACTCATTCAGTACACTGAAGAGTACTTCAGTGAAGTCTTAAGATCCATCTGTTCAACTCTACCTATGAAAAGAAGCATTGAATTTTGGACAAAGATGGTCTTGGAGTTATAAAATAAAACAAACAAGCAGAGAAAGTGTATAAAATATAAAAATAAATGCATGCCAAAACCACATTCCAAGAAACTATATGGATATTATGGGAGAATAAAAATAATCACTGTTGTCTGGAAAACTTTTCTTAGACTGTTGATAACATTTCCATAACTTCTGAGGAAAATTATCAACAAGTTTGTTTCCTCAAATTTTTTTCAACAGTTTACGATAGTCTTGATTATGTAGTTTAAGAGAATTAATTTGAAATTGATGTATAAAAACTGTCAATAGTGTGTGTATATGGTCTGTGTTTTATATCAAAAAACATTTTATAATTCTATACAAAATAATATTGTATAATTTTATAAACATTGAGAAAAATGACATTAATTTGGTGAAAAGCAGAAAAGGAGAACAATGACCACAAAAAGTCCAAAATACAAACCCCTCTCTCCCTCTTGAAAAGAAACTTTTTTTCTTTCCTGGAGAAGAAACATTTTGAGAAGAGCTGATGCCAATGTTTTCAGCGTACCAACTCAAAGGGAGGAAAATCAGGGAGAGGAAAAAGGGGAATGACAGGTCCAGGTGTAGAATTTGGATCCAACATTTATTTATTTATTTATTTTTCAATTATAGCAACCAACTTAGGCAAAATTCATGTTTTCTAGTAATTTTTCTTGTCTGTGATCTTGACTTCTGTTACACTTGGTTGTCTTATATTTAGGATTGTTTTGTACCACAAATAGCCTGGTCTAATCACAAAATGTGTTAGGTTGGAAGGGATCTTTAAAGATCATCTAGTCTAACCCCCCGCAGTAAGTCTGACCTTGAATATCTCCAGCGATGGGACCTCCACCACCTCTCTGGGCAACCTGTTCCAGTGATCTACCACACACATAGAAGAATAGTTTCCTTATATCCAACCTAGATTTACCCTTTTCTAGTGTAAAACCATTACCCCTTGTCCTCCTGCTACATGCCCTCATGAACAGTTCTTCCCCAGATTTCTTATAGACACAGCATAACACCACAAAAATGGTTAAAGGCCTCTTTTGTATGAGGAGAGGTTGGGAGAGCTGTGACTGTTTAGCCTGGAGAAGGCTATAGAAGTATATATAAGTACCTGGTGGAGGGAATGAAGATGAAGAAGCCAAACTTCTCAGCAGTGACCAGATGGGAGGCAATGTGCGTAGCAATGTTACAGGCTTGGGCAGGAGTGGCTGGAGAGCAGCCTGGCGGAAAGGGACCTGGGGGTGTTGGTTGACAGCCACCTAAACATGAGCCAGCAGCATGCCCAGGTGGCCAAGAGGGCCAATGGCATCCTGGCTTGTATCAGGAACAGTGTGGCCAGCAGGACCAGGGAGGTGATTATCCCTCTGTATTCTGCACTGGTGAGGCCTCACCTTGAGTACTGTGTTCAGTTTTGGGCCTCTCACTTCAAGAAGGATGTTGAGGATCTGGAGTGTGTCCAGAGAAGGGCAATGAGGATGGTGAAGGGTCTGGAGAACAGGCCCTACGAGGAGCGGCTGAGGGAGTTGGGGTTGTTTAGTTTGGAGGAGACTGAGGGGAGACCTTATTGCTCTCTACAACTACCTGAAAGGAGGTTGCAGTGAGGTGGGGGTTGGTCCCTTCTCTCCAGTAACAGGTGACAGAACTAGCAGAAATGGCCTCAAGTTGAGCCAGGGAAAATTTAGGTTAGATATTAGGAAGAACTTCTTTACTGAGAGAGTCATCAAGCACTGGAACAGTCTACCCAGGGAGGTGGTTGAGTCCCCATCCCTGGAGGTGTTTAAAAGATGGGTAGATGCAGTGCTTGAGGATATGGTCTAAGGGTAGACTTGGTGGCGGTAGGTTAATGGTTGGACTGGTTGATCTTAAGGGTCTTTTCCAACATTAACAATTCTATGACTCTATGATTCTATGAATAAAACCATGTGAAATTCCACCTGAACACAAGAAATGTATTTATTTTTATTGTGATGAAACACTGGAATAGGTTGCACAGAGTTCAGAGTCCCAGGTCTGTGTAGATACTCATGACTGAACAAGAATGCTGTTTGAGCAGGGGGGATTGAACAAGATGATCTTCAGAGGTTTTTTTCCAGCCTCAACGACTCCATGATACAAGTATGTTGTGAGAGAATAGTTCTGTTGCCAAACGGTTATTAAAGATCATTAAAGACTTCAGAAAGATATTATGATAATGAATCACTGGGATAAAATCATCAACACAGGAACTGGAAAATAATGGACACAAGATTGAAAGGGAAGAAACTTTAATTAGTTACGCATATGAAATAGGTAGGATTTTAATTCGGTGTTGCCAATTATGAATATCTTGGCGCTACTGAGGGCAGGAAGCAGCAGTGGTCAAAGCATTATATGTTGTTGGGGATTGTTACGAAAGAGGTTGTGAATGAAGCAAAACCCAAGTGTCTGCAACAGTAAAAACCTATGATGTACCCACACTGTGACAGTGCAGCTCTGATTTAGTGGTCTAAAGAAGCAAATTGTACAGGAGAAATATAGAGAAAATTACCCAATGAAGTTATCTCTAAAAGACTGAAGATTACAGAGGTTCTTTTACCCAGTACTTAATTACATTGTGGAATTTATTGTTTTAGAGTCTAGAGGAAATAAAAGTTTATGTGAATTCAAGGAAGATCTGAGTAATTAAGGCATGATGAATAATTACATACAGCTACTACGTTTATTTCCACTTGCCCTTTTCTATTTTTTTCCTTCATATTTTTTTTTCCATAAAATCTAAGAACATAACTAATCTAGGTCTTCTGAAGGAAAACCCTTTCTAAAAATCTTGGATAGCTGAGGTTTTGTTAATGGTTTTGGAAATAATGATTGAGAGCAATGACTACAGATTTCATGTGCTGCTGAAGCCAAAGTCTTTAAACAGGCATAGATCGCTCAGCTACAGGATAGACTAATGAGTTGGTAGCACTAGCAAACATACATCTGCTTTTTAGAGCATATGTTCACATGTAGGTGCAGTGAATCTTATGTGCACTCCACCATTATTAACTTGCACTATCAAAACATCTCCAGCAGTTTTGATTTCCTCTAAGAGCCTTTGCAGTTTTTCCGTGCAGTCAGTGAAATTATCAGAAGCTGTTGGTGTTCTGCATCTGTTTAACTACAATGGCAGAGCTATAATTATAGTGGATTTGCTCAACTCTGATCACAAGAAAACAGATTTCATTTAAGTGAAAAAAAGAATATTAGTATTTAAGTTATTTGCAGGGAAATGACATATTTATGTCAAAATGAAGCCATCACATTTCCTTAATCTTAACTCAGCTGGATTTAAAGAACAATGCATGATGGTATAAGTTTGAACGTTAATGATTTACAGTATCTGAATAAGGATACTGTTAGTAAACTATGGGTAAAATATGGAATGAAAATCATTCTACTGCTCTCTTTTAAAAAGTAGCATAAATGTAAGACAGTTAAAAGCTACAAAAAGGCTGATACAACTTAGAACTAAGATGAGATTTATATTTATGAGAAAACTGGGTTTTCTGAACTAATGAAGCTTCATTTAAAATTAAGATATTTTGATAAATTTGTGACACTCTTGTTCAGATTTGGGAGAACTTGAAAGGCATCCAATTTTGTGGGTGAATTTTCCATTACTAACATCAGAAGAAAATTATTTTTAAATAATTAACAAAGAAAATAGTATTGTGAAAAACTGTCTGAATGCAACATCTGTATTACATGGGTCTGGGACAAAGGTCCTGTAGATATTCTGCGCAATTAAATATATATAAAAGTTTGAGCAATGCAGTGTCACTAAGCACCAATAGTGCTTTTTTTCTTTTATTTCTAAAAATTGAGCATATATTATTTTTCTATATTCAGCATAATTGGTGTGAGAGTTGGCGGTGAAGCAAGCCTTGCAGCACTGTATTTTTTGAAGAGCAATTCTATGACATTATTTCTATAAAGCTTCGACATAGAAGTAATTTTATATTTCCAATTTAGTGCATCTCGGAAAAAAAATACAGCTTGACAACAGGGACTTACAACTGTTCTACAAGTACAGTAGTTTAATGTGAAGCAGCTAGGAATGACGTAAACATTATTATCTTTTTTCACTGTTCAGTACATTTTGTTTTGAAAAATTATCAGTTTCCACTGTGCCAGGAATTGTCATCTGACTACTTCTGTAACTAGTTATTAAAATTGAAGTTCCTCTAATATGCACTGTTGCCCTACCTTTAAATCCTATCCTGATCTCCATAACAAAGTGACAATCTGTGGCCTGCTCACACCTCGATCCAAACAAGGAAATTTAATTCTAATACTTTATTCTGGGTGAGTTGGGACAGGAGGTTGTGCAAGCCTGATTTTCAGCCACCATTTTAGTCTGTTGTAACAAAACAGCACAATTTATTTATTGAAAGTACCCAAATCATTTGGAGCAGCCTCAAAAAGCTGTTGTGAAAAATTCAGTCATTTTTGCTTAATGAAATACTGCATGTCCTGCTCCAGGGATTGAAGATGCGATTCAACAGCAAAGCATTCTTCTGCATCCTGTCCACTGGAACTGAAGTCCTGTGAACTAAAATGGCTGCGTGTGAGGAAATAATGTCTATTTTACTCCTTATCCCCTGACTTTTTAACATGGGGGACTTCCATGACATTTTAGGAGCATACCTGCTGCGCACCACACTTTTCTTCCTGCAAGGCAAGCAGTGCTGAGGTAGTAACTTAATACCGGAGTGCTCTTTGTGGAGTGAATCCATTGTCCTGGTACCAGAAGTAGCTGAAACAATTTTGTTTTTTATTTGAGGACACATGGTAAACAAACTGTTGCTCCAAAGCTCTTTGCATTTGAAAGATGCATGCATTAATTCACAAGTAACACTATCCCTGCAATTCAATCTTTGTTGTTACTTGTTTCTGTCTGGATAGCTGTGCCCCTAAGTGCCATTGGCTAGTAGTGGGTCTGCTTCTTTCCTCTTGCATGTAGGGTGCTCTGGTGCTTATAAAAGGTAGAACAGAAGCAGCATTTTACAAGAAGCTTCAAGCACAGTATAAATCTGAGCTGGTTTTAGTCCTATTTTTTTATTTAATAATCTCTGGTAGAGATTACTCCTTTGAAGAGCTACAGGATTAAGCAGGTATTTTAGTAACTTCAAGAGAGTACAGGGTTGATCAATTCTGGCTTTAGTATTGTACTGCCAATAGGCATCAGAGTTGGGGTCTGCATAAAAAATAACTGATCTTCCTCTTTGTACTCCAATTCCTATTAATTCCACTAATTACTTTATAAATTAAAAATCACTATCAAGGATATATTTAAAATGTATTGTCACATACTAGACTCCTTTGTATGCATTGCAGTCTTCAAAGGTGAGATGGATATATTAAGTATTTTAAAGATGTTCTATGAATGACACATTTCTGTATTAAAATTGATATTCCATGTGTAGACCATATTTGAAGAGATTAATTATATTTTAATGATTTTTGAGGTCTAATTTATTGATTAGAATACAGATATGATTTAGCAAAAGAAAATGTTCTGTAGCAGTTCCAAGAAGAATTTTGTCTCACACAATCATCTACTGTCATCTTTTTTGTACAGCAAGTTTTCTTGCAGCTATTGATAGTCAGTCTCTCGCTGGCATCTATGTGGAGTTCTGTTTTGTAACCCAATTAGCCTACCTGTTCTTAGTAGTTTTATGAGCTACTAGATCATACAAAAGTTCACAGTAAAATTAATGCTCCAGTTCCACTAGAAACTTTGTGCTTCTGGGAAAACTAGAGAATATTGGAAAAGCTGTGAAGTAGAAAATCATTCACATTCAGGGACTTCGGTTCTGCTATACATTCATACAGTGACTATCTCACTGTCAGTGAGTCATTTCCCATTTAAAGATAGACTGATAAATTCTGTTACACTGTTCTGATAAGAAAAAAGAGCGATGAATGCTAGTGTACCTGGCCTGTTCAGTGGTCGTTTGGAGTACTGGCAACTTCAACCTTAATGACTAAAAAAAATATACAGTGTTAAAGATTGATGCTTTATCTCTCTAAAAAAAAAAAACAAACCATAATTGCAGTTTTCTTTATCATTCCTGCTTAGAAGTTAAGTACATTTCAACGAAAACTGTATGAGAATAATTTTTAAGTGTTGCTACAAATCTAAGTCTTGTTATAAATTGTGGTTTGTTACAAATAATCTTAGAAATCACTGTTCCAAATCAAGTCAGTGTATGCCAAAAGTCCACTTTTAATTGTAACTCAAATTCTACCTAAATACATATTTATTCCTCTTGCCTGTACTGACTATTGTTTTCACAGTAACAGGTATCGATCTCAGCGTTGTGCTGGTTTAGAGGTAAACCGGCAGGAGAAATGGACCCAACACAAGAGAGATTATAAGTCAGAGTTACAATTTAATGAAAGATATTACCATACAAACACTGACACAAAGAGAACAACCTGCTTTCAACTCACCAAAACCCAGCAGTAAACCCAGTGTCCCAGGGCACAAGCCCAAAGGGGTTTGTTAGCCCCGGTGCTGAGATCCACGTGGCTCTCCCAAGTCCAAAGCAAAAAGAAGTGAAGAGTCCGTTGCTGCAGATGACGGCTGTGGCCCGGCCAGAAGCGATGGTTGTAGTCCGGTCGAGCGCGATGGCTTCCTCCTGTCGAGGTTCCGCTGCTCCTCCAGATCCAACGAAGAGAAGCTTAAGGTCTTCTGAGCCCTGTTTATATATCCTCAGGGAGCACCCAGTCCCTCCCCCAGGGCGGGGACTCACACAATGGGTAATTAACTGTGAGTCATGGGGTATGGTTGGACCATTGATGGCCCATTAGCACCCACGCCCCCTCAGGCTGAGTGTGAAGGTGCTAACGACTTTCTGGACAACTGTTGCAAATGGTCCATTATTCTTGAGGAATGAATAGAGGGTGTAGAATACACAGCCTTGATCACCCCCACACAGTGATAACCGGTGTCTCTTGCTGAACTAGGACAAGCGTTTAACCAGATGTAAATTTATCCAGCTAGTCAGACAAGTTACATAAGTCCAACAAGCCAGGTATACTTGATGTTAGTCAAGTGCCACTCCTGAGCTACCCCAAAAGGTAGCACCTTTTAGGGTAGCTCAGGAGTGGCAGCAAAAGTACACAACTGCCATTTTCACAGAATCATAGAACATTAGGAGTTGGAAGGGATCCTGAAAGATCATCTAGTCCGACCCCACTGCCTGCATAGGATCACCTAGATTAAATCATGCAGGAACATGTCCAGACTGGTCTTGAATGTCTCCAAAGAAGGAGACTCCACAACCTCTCTGGGTATTTTGCCGTAACTGTTGCACCTAACTACAGACTTCCACATAACTTCCTCCCAGGTTATATAGTTCCTTGTTTATCTGAGAAATTTGATGTTATTAACTGGTTCTGCCCTAATACAGAAGTTTGGATTTGTTGATAGCAAAAATAAAAAAAAAACTCTTGCAAAATCTATTAAAGCTTTAAGCAGCTTCTATTGTGCTTTTTTTTTAACCTGCAAACTGCACTGCTTCTAGTCTTCTGATGTTTTGAAAGCTTGAAATCATAAGATTCTGTTTCATAACTGTAATGAGCTTTCCTAAATGAGCTACTGAAGCAGGATACAGAGGAGTGGTTCTGTGTCCTGACCTTTGAGATAAGGTCGAGAAGTCTGATCTCATGGCTACCATGTGCAGCAAAAGTCTGAGTGCAGGGCAGCTACTTACCAATGAGGTAATAGGTTATGCAGCTGGAAGGACCCAAACAATGAATTACAATGATCAGAAATACAGTAGATAGAAAAGACTCTGGGATACAGACAACTTAGCAGGATATTTGGGTCAATCAAAATTTCTAATGCTTTACTTTTGAAGTACTCTATTTGATAATGAGATGACATGACCTGATACTGAGAGACTTAGTCAATCTATTCCAGTGTAAATGACTTTATCATGTTTCTTTTCATTGCAAGACAGTGTTACATGCTGACTTCTGATGCATTGTTCTTTCCTATTTCATCATGTCTCACTGAGATAAATAATTTTTATTGCTGTGCCCACAGGCCATTTACTCTTTCATCATGTTATTAAACTTCAGTCTTGTTTCTTGTATGTTAGTTGACACCAGGTCATATGCTTATTTGAAAGAAACATAAAATCTGCTGAATGATGGTTTTTCAGAAATCTGATAATGTTTTGGGGGTGTCTGTCTTATTATCAAGTAAATTGTTGTTTTAAGGGGAGTTATGAAAACCTACTTAGATTAGGGCTAAACAACTTAAAATCCACTGGCTAGTTAAAAGTCTACCTTTTTTATGGGCTACAGTCTAATTTATCAGTAATACTGAACAACATGAAGTGTAGGTTAATGTGTCCCACATATTGAGTTTGAAAACTCAAAAATTTAAAGTTCTTAAGGTTAATTTAACATGCAAAAACTTGACTGTCAAACAAAAGTGAATCATCACTACTGATTCAGATGGAGACTGAAACAGAAACAGTGATACTACAATTCTAGTTTTAAAAAATGTGTTTATCATTATCCGACTTAAATGTGAAGGACCAGAAAATCCTTTATAATAAAGTATAATTAATTTTTTTAAAGTGCATGCAAAAATTTATGCCCATGTGCCCACATATAGGTAGTGCCTGTTCCTGTGCAGATAATGTTTGATCTATATTTTTATACTTGGCCATAGTGCCTGATAAGTTAGAATTTTTATCTGCTGGATCCAAAATTCTCCAACTTCTATTTTCTTGCTCGGGTTCCTCAGACCCAAGTATTTCTTAATGCAGGCCCTCTGCTAGCTGTGATTCAAGATCCCCTGGCCTCCCTCAGTCTTCTAAGGCTTTCTTTATCTTGTAACTCCCAGATTTCATTTGCTGATTCAGTAAATTAAGACCTTCTCCCCAGATCCCAACTGACAAACAGACA
Source organism: Heliornis fulica (assembly GCA_013399135.1). Lineage (NCBI taxonomy): Eukaryota > Metazoa > Chordata > Aves > Gruiformes > Heliornithidae > Heliornis > Heliornis fulica. The sequence goes on along the minus strand of VXBZ01008383.1, from coordinate 63,108 downwards.
AAAAATCCCAAACAAAATAACCCCCACTTTATTTTAACTGAATTCTCTAGAAGGGAATGTTTTGATGTCAGGGACCTCGACAGGCTTGAGAAGTGCACCCATGTGAACGGGACAAAGTTCAGTTAGGCCAAGTGCAAGGTCCTGCTTGTGGTTTGGGGCAATCCCAAGTACTGGCTGGGCAGAGAATGGGTTGAGAGCAGCCCTGAGGAGAAGGACTAGAGGTCCTGATTAATCTCAACATTAGCAGGCAATGTGTGCTTGCAGCTCAGATAGGCCAGCCAAATCTTCGGCTGCATCAAAACCAGCATGACCAGCAGGTCTAAGGGGGTGATTCTGCTGTTCTGCTCTTGAGACTCCACCTGGAGAACTGTGTCCAGCTGTGATCCCCAGTACAGGAAAGACATTGAGCTGCTGGAGCGAGTCCAAGGGAGGGCCACAAAAAGGGCAGGAGCACCTCTCCTATGAAGACAGGCTGAGAGAGTTGGAATCTAATGGCAGTGAGCCTTAGATTGGCATGAAGCCTTGCCCTGGGTGATTCAGAGGACCTGTCATGGTTTACCTGAGGTGACTTCTGAGAGAAAAGAAAGGGAATTTAAAGTTTTTCATCCACATGGAAATGACTGTAAAATCCAAGACTGTTAATCTATTTTATTTTGTCTGTCATATCATTACAGGAAAATTAGTTCCTGGGAAGTAGTTATGTTCTTGATACTATAAACAAAAGCAGGCATTTAAAGACAAAACAAAACAAACAAAACAAAACAACCCAAATATTAGAGCTTTTACATTCTTGGAAAAGGCTATTGAGTAGAAACTATGTGAAAGCAAGAAAAAGGCTACTACTTCTGTCTTGTCAACATAATAACCATTTACCACAGGGAATGTAAAACACAAAGAATGACTTAACAGTTAATTTGTTATTTTAACCCTGAGTTTAAAATTATGTTTATCTGAAACCAGTTGATTCATTTGTTATTTAATTGCCTATTGAAGAAAGTGAGGATGATGTTTTATGGGACAAAAAAAAAAAGAATATAACTGAACTGTTCGATCCAGGAAGAAATCTGAAGCTGAAATAGGAAAAGACAAATAGATGCATCTTAATTGCTGAAACTATTAATAAGCTTTACCATCAGTTGATGAGTCTGAGAAATTTTAGCTTTTTGGTTTGTATTATATATTGATATTGAACACGGTTATCTAGAACACAGACTGGATTTATTATTTCAACTTAATTTGTACTGCAGCTAGTGCACAGTTGAAAGATAACGCTTCAATTTGTCTCTTTCTTCAAGAACTATAATCTCAAATGACAAGGCAAGGCAAAGGTGAAGGAATAAATATGAGCACTATCACAAGGAAACAACCAACAGCTATACTTTATTTGTGCAGTTTAATTCAAATCAGTATTGAAGCAATATATGGGTTAATTACAACTGGTAATTAACTTGCATTCAATGAAGTATGCATTCAGGATCAGTAATTATAAAAAAAACTGTTACAACAACAAATCTTTTAACATCATCATAGAACTAATCCCCAAACTCTCTTCCTTCGCCTTCCCCAAACCATGTGTCTTGCAGGACCCTCTCCCCTCCTCAGGGAAGATGAGTGGCCCCATACACCCCCATTCCCACACCACTGCAGTCTGCTCAGCCCAGTTCTGTCACTGTCTCCCCACAGATCCTGCCAACAAACACAGGCTCACAAAGCCACCACAGTCCCAGGCTCCCCAGGGTAGGGTTTCTGCTGGCCAGCAGCCAGCCAGATGCACAGGACTCTTGGGGAGGTCTCCCCCACCCTACAAATTTTCATGCTTCACTTACACTTCATGCTGACTTTCTTAAAAGCCTCCCTCTTGGTAGTGGTGTGGTAGATCTGGCTAATGGCTCTCTTCCTCTCAAACATGATCAGTTTGGTGGTGTTCCTTCTTGAACAGTTCTGGCTTTTGAGTCATGCACTCTGTGTGCGTTTCCTATCCCAACGGCAGTTGTCATTCAGGCCACTTTGACAAGAGTGGGGTATGTGGGCTCCCCTACTGATCCCAATTTTACAAATGAGAGAATCAAGGCAAAGAAGATTATCTGGGGACACATGATGTCTGCAAATGAGGGTATATTCCAGATTCCTAGTCTACCCCGAAACAGATGCCAGCTGAAACAGATGTTGGGACCAAGGGGACTTTGGAGAGTGGGAAGGGGATTTCAATGTTTTGTTACTCTGTCAGGAAGTTTGTGGACTGTAATAGGAAAGTAATGTAGTCAAGCAAAACCACTGTGGGAGAGAAACAACCCTGCTGTGTTCCCATCCAGGTTGCAGTGATGCTCCTTTCAGCTTGGCATCTGCTGGGCTGTCTGAGGGAAATTTTGGCTCCTGTCTTAGTAACACCAATGTGAGGAGACTGTTTCAACCTCTCCTTTCTCTTACTGCAAAGCTTTCAAGCAAGGTCTGTCACAAGACTTATGGATCGAACTCCAGCACCGAATTGCTGTGCCTTACTGCTGAGACCTCGCTTCGGTGGGAATGAGCTATCTGAATAGTTTCAGGAGATCTAGGTTTGGGAGATTGCCTGTGATAAATCATGGATTAGAGTCACTGTCTAGACCTGTTCAGAAGATTCCGATGCAACATAAAAGGACCTTTTTTCTTTCCCATTGAAGTAGAACTTAATGTTTACAGTTTCTTAACAATACATCAAAAGAGCATATGGCTTAATTCTTTGGCAGAACACTGCCATTTTATAGGTATATAGGTATATATCTATAAATTACAGACACTTTTTGTCCATCAGAATGTTGGGTTGGTTTTGGTTTGTTTGGTTATTTTTTTTTTGTTTACCTCAAAAATACAATACTATTTTCTTCTTTCTGTTTACAACAAAGCTTTTCTTCATTTCACCATCAGGTCAGTTCAGCCTTGAACTGAATTTTTTTTTAAATTTTTTTTAAAGTGAAAGTAGTCAAGATAATTTATTACAGAAAAGCAAAAATATAACCAAATGAACAGGTGGAGTAGGTAGTATTATCATGTTTGCCCCTCTAGTAGCCTTTTTGTCATGACAGGAAAGCCTAAAGGCGTGACTAATTAGATTCTATCTCTTAATTTTTCTTTCTTAGGAGTACCATTACCGGAACTAGTCAGTGCATAGTGTGCTAACATAATTAGTTCACCTATTTAACTGGAATAACTTGTTCTAAACCAATTTCATTTACTCTGCTGAAGTACAAACTGTACAAGAGTAGGAAATGTTTTGTTTAGAAGAAATGCTTGTGTCTCTGGAATCAGAAAGCTTCCCTATACTCATCAAAATCAGTCTAATTGTTGAAGTATAAAAAAATTAAGTTCAGGCACGTGGACTGTTATGCTTGAAAAGCTGTTGCCTTTTTAAAAAGAAATTGCCTTCCATTAGAGCTATATGTTGCCTAGAGACAGTAGGTAAAATTATAGGTGTATTTGCAGCTATGCTAAGCAGCACTGATCTTCCAGTGTGATGCACAACTGCATGTGATTTGGGAATGTTCAAAGGAACAAATATTTGTGTTCATAACGCCACCCAAAGAACAATTTTATGTAGGTGACTTCTGCAGAGCACAAGGGTTTAGTCTCTTAAATCAAACCTAACACAGAGTTCTAGTTTTACTCTCAAGATATCCACATATCTAGAAAGGCAATTTTAGGACTTCTTCAGGCTAATTTACCCTTGCTCAAAAGTTGATAGCATGTTTTGTTTCTAATGGGAGCTTAAAGAGGATGGGGTTAATTTTTTTTATGTTTGTGTAAAGTTTACATCTACAAGATCTACAAGCTTTAAGCGTTCAAAGGGTTATACCAAAGCAACTTTGGTTTGACAAACTCCATGGATCATTTTCTTTCTACAGCCAATAATGTTTTACATACAGTGGACTAGCTACTAGGCTGTGCTTTTGCATTTAGTATTCTTATTACCCAATTATGCCCGAGAGGTAGAATGGCAAAGGGGTGAGGAATGGGCAGGAGACTGCAGGGTAGGAGGACCACTGTCTTGTGATCAGCAGAACAAACCCACCCATTAGGCACTTGGTGCTGGTGGTGTGCCTCAAGTCAGTGATGTCACCCATACTGATGATTGTTTAAAGGAAGGGTGGAAAAGAGATCACTTTCCACAAGGTTGTAGGTGGCTCCAATTTGGGAAGGACAGGAAGGCTGACATTGAAAACCACAGAGGCGGAGAGGTTGTGAGTGACCTCTGGAGGTCTCAGGTCCAAGCTCATGCTTAGAGCAGGGCCAATTGAGTCAGGTTGCTCAGGGCCTTGTTCAGTCATGTTGGATACCCTCAAGGGCCTCTGCAGCCTCCTGTTCCATGTCTGAGGTTCCTTGTGGTGACAGTCTCATCTAACAGATTTCTCATTTGCCATCATGAGCCTGGTGCCACTCATCCTTCTGCCACAGAGCACCTCAGAGAGGGCCAGGGTTCATCTTTGCACTGTCCCAGTAGGCAGCTGTCAGGTCCACCCCTGAACGTTTTCTTTTTTTATGCTGACCAAAGAATTGTGGACTCACAGACTCAGAATGCCTTGGATTGGAAAGGACCTTTAAAAAGATAAATATATACAGTTGCCAAAGTACCAAATAACAGAGGAGAAAAGCATTTTGGTGTGTGGATGTTGTTTTTTTTTTTCTTTGTGTTTTGCCTAATCTGGAAAAGAACTCCTCCTTGTAGATGGGTCTCACATTGCTAACTTCCAATCCCAACTGGGACCTCCCTGGTTATCCAAGACTTCTGGTAAAGGATTGAATGGTGATGCTTGTTGTCAAATACATTTGGTTTTGGGGAGTAGGTGCCTGTGGTCTGAAAGGGTCAGGGGGGTTGAGGGCCACTGTACTGGGTATCCCTCTTCTGTATCATTTTGCTGCCCCTTGGGTACAGGGACTACCATCTACCTCCCCTCATGTGCTTGGGGATCAAGCCCCATCCTCATCCCATCCCATGTTGACACTTTCAGAATTAGGTAGTGGAAGAAAGTAATCCTTGAGAAAGAGGGGTTGGAGGCTTTTGCTTTACATTATACCAAGTTAAATGAGAAATCAACAGAATTTCAGTTACAGAATGATAGAGGATGATGGAAGGCTTATCCTGAGACTGGGAAAAACCTCAACCTTTAAGTTAAGATCATAGAACTGGGCTCCATAGATGTGCAGTCTCGCAGTTATTTTGCACATGTAATTTACAAATGAATCTAGGAAACAAGAAACATAAGGGAGCTTTTAAGCAATCCCTCAGTCATCATCGAAAAGCAGAAATTATGCAGGTCACATGAGCTAGTTATATTTTTTTATTCTGCAAAGTAGGAAAGTTATGCTTCATACACATTAGATAACTTTGGGTCTGTTGCCAAACAAGATGTATGGATGAAAGCCAGAGTGCTGGAAAATACAGGCTTTCATTAATGGTACAGATACATATTTAAATAAAACCAAAACATTTCAGCTAGCCTGTCAGTCTGCCTAATATTTACAATTTCTGTGAAGGCTCCTATGCTTTGGAGACATGTACATAAGACAATATTGTAATTAAAGGTGGATACTAGAGCCATCTATTGCAGTAAGTTTCAGCTATTACTTTTCTCATGGTTAAGATGATATATATTTCTCAAACTTATTTCAGTTTTGGTTTCTGTGCATAGGTGTTAAGGTTAATAATGTTAATATGGGTGGAGAGACCTGTATTTCTTCTTCCATCCTGAAATGTTTTGAATAACAATCCTGGATCTAGAAAATTTTCTCCTATTGATAGTCTTCTAAAATGTAATAGTAAACCTTCATATATTATAAACCATGAGACACAGTAAGTGCAAGATGCTTTCAAAATATATTTAGCTTGCTATGACATTTACATAAAAAAGAGACTTGGAATTTTCCTTTCCTTACACTTTCAGGGATGGTTTCAGGGAAGTATATTTTATCCCTATAATACTTATTTTTTCAAGAAATGTAGCACCTGTGTCAATCTTTTCTTTGCATCAAAACAATTTAATTGCTTCCTTGTGTTTATATTTAACTGAAAGTAAGTTAAACTATTAGTGGTGGCTTTTTGTAACTGATGTAATAGGCAGAAATTAGCTAACAACTCACTTTAACTGATTCTATTGTTATCACACCCATTCAAGTAGATTTGCTGGATCCAAACCTAGATTTAACTGGAGTTTGCATTTACACTTTGAAATGTAAATGTATTTACCATTTTCGAAACTTTTTCTTTCTAGGTTTGGCAGCATGTCAATATAGCACAGCAACCTTTTTCTGTCCCATGTTACAAACAGAAGTGGCTGAATAAATACTGGCTTATTTAAAGTGCTTTTAATTTTAGGTCACTATAGGGTATTTTTTATTATTGTGAATTTTTCATGCCCCATGCTTAAATGTGCAGAGATCTTGATTTCATTAGTATTCATTCATCATTTTGCACATTGCTTATGGACATCTCAAACAATGTAAGAAATAATTCCTCTGCCATTTTAATGTAGGTATAACATACCTGAAAATTAGCAGTAATCCAGTTTCTCAGAAATATTTAAAGACAATGGAAACTAATACTGAAAGACTGTCTAAAATATTTGCTGATGTGTTCCTAAATTTCTCTGTCCTCCCAAGATGATCCACTGAATTGAGCGGACAACTTGTTAAAGTAGTAATTAACTAAAGAAAATAGAGCAGTAGGCAAACACAAATTGCTTTGCAACAGTACTTGAAGGGCATTTATCAGGTGCACCTAAGTGATAAACAACATAACTCAGTAAATGCTCGCTGTACTGAACTGACAGGTGAGACATTTTGGAGACATCTTGGCAGTCCCCACAGGTGGTTCAATTCCAGCTTCTGTGACTCACAAAGTTGGTTTCATGCGTATATACACCTAAGTACAGCTTAACTACTGGAAAGTACCTTATGGAAGTGTCAAAAAGGGAATGTAAGGAGAGATTTAACCACTGACCACATATTTGTTTTTCTACTTCTATTTTCTGGGATCATTAGGTGCAGAAGTCATTTCCTGTCATGCTAATTCTGTGGGTGTTGTGACACACCGTTTAGAGACTGTGCATGAGGGTGCCTTGACATTCAGTCTAGCCCTTGAGAAGAGGCCTGATTCTGCCTTGGGAAGATTGTGCAGGTTTATCCAGACACAATCAAGGATGTACATCCTTTTTTATTTTTTTTCCATACCATGCAATGCTTCCCAGTGCATAAACTTGTAAACCATTTGCTGAATAATTTAAAAATAATGGTGAGTCACTGACTGTGTTAGGGTCTGAGTTCATAAGCATGTGCTGACTGCTTCACATTCATCTGATAGCAGGTTTTATACAGTGCAACAGCTTTTAACAGTGCCTTCCCCAATGAGTTTGATTTCACGTTGGTTTCCCAGAAACTTCTGCAAGAGACAAGAGCTCATAGACTCACAGAATAATAGAATGATTAAGGTTGGAAGGGACCTTAAAGATAATCAAGCTCCAACCTCCATGCCATGGGCAGGGACACCTCTCATTAGCCCAGGTTGCCCTATGCTCCATCCAACCTGGCCTTGGACAGAGAGGGAGGGGGCAGCCACAACTTCTCTGGACAGCTAATGCCAGGGCCTCACCACCCTCGCAGGGAAGTTTCTTCCTTATATCATCTCTAAGTCTGCCCGCCTTAATTTTAAACCCGTTACCCTTTGTCCTATCACTCCATGCCCTTGTAAACAGCCCCTCTTCAACTTTCCTGCAGGCCCCTTCAGGTATTGGAAGGCTGTTACAAGGCCTCCCTGGAGCCTTCTCTTCTCCAGGCTGAACAACCCCAACTTTCTCAACCTGTTTTTATAAGAGAGGTGCTTCAGCCCTCTGATCATCTTTGTGGCCTTAATAACCTCTTAATAGCTGACTCTGCTGAGTGCTTTGTATTGGCCTGATGAATTGCCTCTGAAATATAAAATAAACAGAGACATAAGGGTTGATTTTTACAAATCTTCATATCATGTGAGTTATCATGTGTTGCTTGTTGTTTTCCAGTTTTGACATTTTGTACAATTTTTAATAACAGAGAATTCCCAGCAGGAGAGTTTAGAAATAATAACAAAATTGTGAACTCATGTCAGTGACTGAAAGGTAAAAAGAACATTGCAAAGATGTTATCTCATTCTTCAAACTTTCAAGCTAAGAAATTCAGAGATAAAGATGCATTGAAAAACTTGTAATAACCAGAGGGGAAAAAAGAAAGTAGGGAATGAATGCAGAATGTAGTCTTAAAAATTTTAGGTAAGCTTATGTCATTCCCGTAGTGGTAACAGAAAGAAGAGGAAAGAGAAAGAAGCAGAAATTAGAAAAAAAAAATTTTGTAGCTGTGGCAAACCCTAGTGCTTATGTTCTAATTATAAACACAGAAGCATTTTTAAAGTATATTTATGTGTCTATGACATATAATGGAAAAAAATAAGACAGGGAGGCCATAAGAATCTGAAAAGGTATTAATTGTTTAAATAATGAAGATGGAAGTAACTGTATGAAGAGAAAACTTTCCAAAACATGTTTTGCAGAAGCAACTTACAACCAAATTGGAGAATTCTTGTCTTTGGAACAAGAATTACATCAGGGTCTGCTCCAAACTGGAGAGAGTTGCACAGAATCATCTGGAACTTTTTGATGGAAGTCCTGAAATAGTGTCAAAAAATGAGATGGGGAAGCCAGTGATTTCAGGATTAATTTGGCTAGAGAAGTCAAATCCTGCAGTTAAAATAATGTGGAATAACAAGAATTTTAATGCAGATTTGCTACCTTTAATGGCTGCACTAATTCTTTGAGAATTTTTCAGTACATAAAAGAATGAGTCTTAAGAAAAAAGATGTAGGGAAAAGGAGAAATTAGCATTTATTTTCATTTTGGTTTTGCAGGGGAGGAGGGATGCAAGAGGTGACATTAAAAACATCTCCATCAATCTGAATGTCTTAATTTGTAAAATGGAGAAACAACCAGACTTTTACATAGATATTTTCTACTTATTGTATTTGCTGAAATACACACACTCAGGAAAAAAAATCGGTACTCTTTTTCAGCTGACATAGTTTTTATCCTTATAAGCAATTCTTTTCTTGTATTATTATAGACAAGCTATTTGAAAGCCTAGATTAGAGAGCTACCATAAGGTAACAGTGAAATGATTGTACTCAGACCAATGCAAAACATCCATTTGAGTATTAACTCCTTCATGAAAACTTTCTATGTTTTTTGCCATCTAATACGAGCCCTGAGAACCATTATGAAGCGTAAAACATATGAAACAAAGTTGGGGAAGGTAGGGTGGATAGGTGGACTTTTAAGAAATATTTCAGTAGCTCTCAGTTAAAAAACCTGAAGAGGGTTTCAACAAGAATGACCATCTGAATAAAACTGAGTGGTAGTTTCATGTAGATATGGTCAGTCATAAGTGATGGACACTGTTATTCCTTGTTGTACAAAGCTTCAGATTTAACAGCTGTTTAGATCCAAAGATTTTATTCATAACTGCATGCTGTTGAAGATACCTGAATACCTAGATGATATTAGAAATTGGAAGTTGGGGTTGGAACACAACAAAGAGAAAGGAAAGCAATGAAATATTCCGAGACCAAAACTTCTGAGAGATAAAGAAGACAGTTTTTATGAAGAACTATGGTAAATTTTGTGGGCAGTTTTCTGGCATGTGGAAATAGGAAGCAATTTTGTGAAGCTCAAGAAAAAAAGGAAATCATCTTGCTCTGTGAAGTATCTCCTGATGATGTCATTGTATGTATCTTTGTTATGAAGAAACAGGCAGTTATGTGGAAGTTAAGTGAATTTGCTAATCTATTATGGAAAGAAATCAATTAAAAATCTCATGGGTAATCTCAAGCATTTTTTTACCACAGAAATTATAAAATCACAACTGAGATAAAAACCCGGGCAAGTCTGGAAGGAAAGAGTGTGTGACTTGATTTACGTGGAACATTGAACAGTAAAGCTTGGGAACTCTTTTTAAAAAGTCAAAATTGGTTTCTACAGTCCTGGTTTGCTTTCATATCTAGAGTATAACTCTTTCTAAAGTGATTTTAAAAGTTGCTTACAGGTTATTATGGAATCCTTATCCCTTCTTTGTATTCTAATCAAAGTTTTTCTGAGATATTTTTGTTGCTATTTTTCATAGTCTTATACAAATCAGGAAAAAGTTCAATATTAAACTAAAGGCAACAGTACAGAATTCAGTCTGGATGAAGCACCTACAGTGATAAGCTCAGTTAAAAATAACTTTTCAGCATAGAAATAGTATTTTACTGTTACATTTAACTATATGGTCTCAACAGGTCCCTGCCAATCCAAAAAATTCTGTGCATTCATGATTCATACTTATTGGGCTCATATCAAGGGAAGGTTTTTTTGTTGTTGTTTTTGTTTGTTTTGTTCCTCACCCTCACTGTTCTGTTCCCAAACTGTGCCTGAGTCAGAGGGTAAAAAAATAGTCTTCCTTACTTTTTTTTTTTTTTTTGGAGCGGGGGGGGGCGGGAATTGACTTTAGGTAAACCTGGCAAATGTAATAACTTGAGATTATAACCCCAACTGTCATTGTAAATTCATTTTTAGGAGTTTTCACAGCTATTGCTGACTGAGGAGAAATATGATTCAAGCATTATTATGCAGAGACTATTTTAACCATATTGGCTCTCAGAACATTTGTGACAGTTGCATACAATTTCCTTATTTTGCAAAATGTGCTGCAAAACACTAATGAGTATGCTTTGAGAAATTTGTATGAATTACTAAAACTAAGATAATCCTATTAATTAACACAGTCCATTTTTTGATGTACTATCCTCTCTGCTCTTTCTGTTTGTGTTTAATTATCAGTCAGTTTGACAACATTGATTATTTTTTCATTGGATGACTAAGAGTTTAGTTGAAATCTCTTGCCTTTCTCATAGGTAATAACTAATAGAACTTGGCTTCTGGACCTGAAATACAAAATAATCACTGTGTATGAAATATTGTATTTATTAAACGTTATGGCTTCTGACAGTGAAAGTTCAGTATCAACATTGCCAGTTTAATTATTCAGCCTTTGTGTTTGATTATATTTCTTTGCGTCCAATTTAAGATGCTTGAAAAGTTCCAAAACATTACAAATCCTATGAAGTGCTTTGTCTTTCTAGGATATCTTGGTAGTGTTCACTGTATACAGTGTATTTCATGCATTGTTTCCCAAAATATGACTGCGCACACCAATGACATATGCAAGACATTCTTAAAGAATATTATTCAGTTATGTACTCTGCTCAAAGCTGTTTGTGTTGCTATTTATATTTTTCTTATTGTGGAATTTGAAGTAAAAGCAGTAGATTAATATAGCCAATTAAATATTTATGGTTTTGCCAGCTGTCTGTCTCTGCAGAAGGGATCCTCAATTTACAATCAAGCTTAAAAATAGCTTCACAGGCTATGGTACAATAAATTAGAAAACCTTTTTGCTATTTTTTTTGCTTAATGCCAGATAAATAGCAATTAGGTTGAACTAAATTCAAATAGGATTCTTCTTGGAGCTGTCATCAGAAAAATCAATATTTCATTTGATGAAGTTGTTAGCCAGCCTAGTAACCTGAAAACATTTGGAAAGTCCATGCTTCATTTTTCATTTCTATCCTTCAGTAATGAACAAATACATTATCCTTGTCATTTCCTTTTAGGATAGAAACGGTGATCACAAAAGCTCCATGAGCCCTTTAGCCTGAAAGGACAACAGGATATATACACCAGAGCAAAGCACAGAGTCCTGTCTCTGAGGGTACTGTCTCTGCTCTTCACACTTTTTAATAATTCTGAATACAGAGCAGTGCAATCCTGTTGCAGCAATGACATTCAATCTGAACTTCTGTGCTCAGATGGGTGAAAAATATCCTGTGTGTAGGACCAGTAATCCAGATCTAAATAGGTAATCCAGAAAAAGCAAAAATAAGGAAAAAGCCCAGGAAAATTACTTCTGCAAGTTTTATTCTGTGAGAAATCCATCACTATGAAAACACGTTGTATCATGTCTCTTCTTTACTATCACTTTACATTAAAAAGCATAACCTGATGATACATTATCTACAAACTCTTCTCCTGAGCCGAATAAGGCTACAACTTTGGACCATAAATGTATCTTTCTTATGAGGAAAAGAAAAATATTTTTCAGTTATTTTTTACATTTGTGGTGGTCTGACCCTGGCTGGAAGCCAGACTCCCACCAAAGTCAATCTATCACTCCGCTCTTTGCTGGACAGGGCATAAAATACATGTTGAGAGGCGTTGGAGTTGAGATAAGGACAGGGAGAGATCATTCCACAATTAGTGTCATGGGTGAAACAGACTCAAAACAGAAGAAAGGCAAGAAAACTCTCTATCACACTACACACAGAGAGAAACCAGAGCTGGATAATGAGAAGAACAAACAGTTCTTAAATCACCCCACCCCACCCCTCCCTTCTTTGCAGACTTGACTTTATTCATGGTGTTTTCTCTTCCCCAGGATGGCACAGGGGAAAGGAGGTGGTGGGAGGGGGGGAAGTAGGGAATGGAGGCTTCAGTCTTCGGTCAGTTCATTGTGAGTTGCTCTGCTCCTTGAGGGGGACAGGACATTTCTCACATACTTTCCCTGCCCCAGCATGGCGTCCCACCCACAGGAGCCAGTCCTCCAGGACCTTCTCCACATGAGTCCTCTCCCACATGGCCTCAGCTCTCCCCCAACTGCCCCAGTGTGGGTCACTGCTATAAACTCATACAATGTCTCTCAATATCTCAATCACAGACTGCTGGTCCCCCACAGAGTCACAAGTTACCCAGCAATCCTGTTTAGTCATGGGTCTCCGTGTCCCTCTCTCTGAANGACCTTGGTGTCTGAAAAGTTTCTTACATCTTTTCACTCCCTTCTCTGGTGGCAAAATGCATCTGTTTGTGTTTTTCTATCTCTCAAATGTGATTCTCAGAGGTGCTGTGACCGGCGCTGATTGGCCCGGCTGGCCTTGTCAGTAGCAGGGTTTGGGAGTTTGGCCTTGGGAGCCCAGCTGAGATTTACTTTGTCAGACCTTTAAGAAACTTTCTAGCTGCTTCTTGGAGAAGCAGCATTGGAAAACCACCACGACCATCATATCTTTTATGTGAAGAATTAGAGTAAGACATTCATATTATTTGACATAGATCAGCAAAGAACAATTCAAACATGATTACTTCTCCCCAGTTGTAAATGGTTAAAAAGTACTTAAAGTGAGCCAGAACATGATACTTTTACCTTTACTTTTCAAACTTTTCTTTAGATAGAATTTTCTGTCCTGTAATAGTAAATAATAATCTATGTGTTGCCAAAATTCTCAAAATGCCAATCTTCAGTTTCCAGTTCTAAATCACTTGTTTGGTGTATCCACATCTATCGGGTACCACAGTCTGAGCTGGGAGAGCTGCTCAAAAATATGTTTCCTCAGAGATTAGCAAAGCTGAGAGCACGTGGAAAGGGAACATGGGGTTTAATAATGCTGTCCTGCAGTCCTTTTGACTTTTTGCAGGAGGTACATATGGAAGTAGCCAAAACAAGTCTCTGCAGCTACAGATGATTTTCTTTTTTCCTCTTTTGAATAATTTTTTATGGTTAGCAAAAGGTTGTCATCTCTGCCTGCAGGGGGTACATAACATTTAGTAGATTTAGAGCCCAAGGTAGGAAATGCTGCTACTGTACTTCATTTCCATTGCAAATTGTGTGGAAAAGTCACATCAGACACTCTAGCTCTCTTTCAGATCCCTTCTATTCCACAATATAAGTCTTATCTCTCTATTTTCATTGGAAAGCTTAGTGTTTAGAAGGTGAGGGTAAATTACTCAGTTTGGGGTAAATTATCAGGGCTCCTGGAGTAAGGGCAACTTACTCCTGCTGAGATCTGCCCTGAAGAACGTAGAAAGGGAATCTGATAAATAAGCTGTGTAAGACTTTTATTTGATCTTTGTCATAGCAAAACATTAGTAATTCACACTGTGGTCTGCTATGACACTTTCACTTGAGAAGGCATTTGATATTTCAGAGACAATTTATGTCTAATGTAAAGCAAAAACTTGCATAATAACAGTACTAAAAGATATTTCCTTCTGAGTAGTGGTATTTTCAACTGCAGACCCCTCACAGACATGGGAGATAAGTGGGCTTGGGGGCAGGGGGAGCGGATTTGGTACCATATGCTTATCTTTGTTGATATTTTTCCCCTGGAAAACAGAGGGTAAAAAAATGATGATAGGAATACCTCATAGAATCTTCCATGATTTCTTTAGGGAAATCAAACTTGTAATGTGCATTGTATGGTTCTGTGGTGATAAGGAGGAGCTGGTTATATTATCTAAAACTGAGACTGGGAACCAGATGACATGAAATGGAAAGAAAAGCAATGGAAGAGAATTTACTTTCCTTCCCAGGGAGAGAAGATTAAAACTGGTGTCTAAAGTATCTTCTGTAAATTCTAGTCTCTGTGATTTTGAGATAAAGGCTAGTACAAGAAGGAAAAATGCTTAACTGAAAAACCTCACCCTTTTCTGAGGATCAGAGCCCCTCAATGGTTGTTTCCACTACTCGTGGTTGAGTTTTAATGCAAACAGGTTTCTGAAAGCAATAGGGCATTTTGTCTTGGGAAAAACAAATGAACCAGCTCTGGTTTTAGGATCAGTGTCTCTGTTGGAACACATTTTTTTCTATGCTGTTCCTGTCTGTAAGACTGTACATCCCAGTTATAGACTAAACAAAACTTAATTCCACTCTCAGGCATGCCAAAATGTAGGAAGCTGGGTGAAAAATCCTTCTTAGTCTGTGCAGTCACTGATTTTGGTGCTGATGTATGCATGGTTAGATGCGAGCTCTCAGTGTGTCAGGTCTGCAGTACCTGCAGAAACAAGTTCTGAGACTAGGAAAAACATGTATGTTATATTTCAGAAGTACTATCTGAAAAAATATTCATATTGTATATCATAGCTTTTTAGGTAAATTCAAGAGGTAAATGATATAAATTAGCATTCCTACTTGTAGACGGTGGATTTTGATTTGCTGAATGGAACTAATGGAGTAGATACATTAATTGATTTGTATTTATTTTTTTTTTTAAGATTAGGTCTTAGACATCAAAATTCTACATGAGTTTTGCTTACTCTTCCTGCAGTGGTTAGAATGCATACATTCCTAGGTAGGGAAACCTTGATTTGATTTAAGACAGTTATCCTGACATTTGATCTATTAAGAAACGGGCAATTTTTACTGTGTGGGGAGCAATTAGTAAGAAGTGTTAAAATACTCACATAACTTTATTATAAAGCCTACTAGCTGGAGCCCATCAGTGTTTAAATTATTGATATCTCATTTAAGTTACTTAGCCCATACACTTTAATTTGCTAATGAATTGAGTATTCTTTCTGAGTGACAGCCTTGGTGAGGTAGCTTCTCAGTCTATTCATTTAATAAAACACAACCTCATGGACAAAAATAAAGCACTAGAATCGCTTTTTGTCTTGGAAAAACTAAAGACCACAGGTAGTGAAGAAAGACCACATGGAAAGAACCATCTTTAAAGGACAATATGAGCAAATAAAATAGTAACTAATCATTACTGCTAAATAATTGAAAAAAGAATAGTTCCTTTCTCTTACTCCCTGGTCCTAATCAATGTTCCCTCCATTCTATAAGTTTGTGGAAACTGGGATGACTTACTAGTGTTTTGCTGATCTCATTACTTTGATAAAACACGGAATTGGGCAAAAAGAATATATAAGTATTTTTTTTAGGAAAAAACCTACAGCTTATCTGTCTGTAACAGTTTCAGTATTGTGTTGAAACTGGAAAAGAGGAGCATGTTAGAAACTTCTTCACTGGAAAAATGTGATTTGAAAAAAAGGTCAGCTTTTTGCTCAGTGTATATCAAAATGCTGTAAGAATCAAGTACTGGCTGAGAGAGGGTGCACTCCATCCCACTGTCCATGTCACTGACAAAGATGTTGAATAGGGCCAGGCCCAACCCGGACCCGTGAGGGACGCCACTCATGACCGGTCTCCATTTGGACATCGAACCGTTGACCACCACTCTCTGAGTGTGGCCATTCAGCCAGTTCCTTATCCACCGAGTGGTCCATCCGTCAGACCCATGCCTCTCTAGTTTAGAGAGAAGAATGTCGTGCGGGACAGTGTCAAAGGCTTTGCACAAGTCCAGGTAGATGTATGTTGAGGAATACAGAATGACCTCTTTGGGTAGGTGTGATGCTAGTGACTTGTCTAGCACCAAGTCTGGTGGGAGACGCAGGGACCTTTTTCAGACTTTCTTTTACCAGGGCAACATTCAAATACAGTCAACCTCTGTCAAAGCTCACCGTATGTGTTAGCCATCTCTTGCCTCACACAACACACAGTCTGGCTAGTGAAATAATAGCTTTAGCAGGGTGTCATTGTGAGTGTCATCTAAACTGTTTTGCACTGAGATGGGTATTTCCACAACAGTAGCCACCTGCACTTGCCCATACAAAGGTGCAGTGAGGAATCCTGCAGCCCTGGAAAGCCACAACCTCAAACAAGTGTTATTTCTTCTGCTTGTTCTCCAATACCTTCAGTCTGGGTTCACCTACGAGTTCTGATATATTGCTTCCAGTCAGACATTAGTCCCAATCCTGACTCTTCCCAGTCCCAGTATACAATCCAGTCTATTCAAACACCAGTCTACTGGATGATGGCTCAAATAGAGAATGGCACATGTCAGCCTTTCCCTGAAACCATCAGAGTTGCAGTTCTCTGCTTCAAGCTAGTTCTTGCCTAGGCTGCTTAGAACTCTCTTTCCCAATTTGTACTCCTGGATTTGCAGTATCCTCATAACCTAGTCTCTTAACCTTCTGTCTTATTCCATCTTTATTCACATACAACCTTTAAGATGGATTTTAAAATCTTACAAGACTGAGATCATTACATAGAAGGTAGTCGAGGTCACTTGAAAATCTGGGCACATTATGAGTAAATTGCTAGTAATATCTGCTACGGAGCTTTCCTGACACATTCACCTATCTCTTTTCAGTAGTTTACAACTTTAAAGTTAGAGATGATTTCCATGTGCTCAGCCCATGCTAGTTTCACCCAGAACAATTTGTTTCCAGGAAAATGCAGCAGTTGTTCACATTGAAAGAGTAACAATCTTGAGAAGATTTGTTAAGTTTTCATGAAGCCTTCACCTACTGTTGATATGACCACCCCTTTCTTTGGAGAAGGGTACACACTAGTTGTGGCAGGGGTTCTACGCAAAACCAAGCGCGATCAGGTAAATTAAAAGCTTCCTCATAATGCAGAATTAAGGCTGCACCAGCAACCATAATCTAGTCTTAATTTTCTGCATTTATCTTCATGACTTAGTGCTATTTTTGGGTCATGGAATGTTTACTGTACGAAGCAGTAGGTTTAGCAAAAATATCTGCATAACGTTCTTCTCTGAATTTCCTAATTCTTATTATCTGTTGTATCATCTCTAACCTAATGTATCAGTGATAGAAACTAGAATCAGGTTAGAAATTTTTGGGTTTTGTATTTAAGAACTCTCCTTTTACCTTTCATTTTTAAAATAACCTTCAGTGCTGGTACTTTTAAAAATTATATCAGCTGAGTTTATTTTATCCTCCACATTCTTATTAGATGTGTTATTAAAATATTTTTTCCCTAAAGTAAGATGTATGATGCTGTTATGGACGATTGATAAAAAACCCCTCTCTTTTTCCAAGTTTGTTATGAATAGATAAAATTCTGATCTTGAAATCATTGACAATAAGGCTGACTTTTGACTTGCACAAAGGTATGATCAGATGCTGAATCAAATGCATTCACAATTAAATATGATATACTACTTGAATTAATAAATTCACTTTTAAAAAAGAGCACAGTTCTTCATAAGCACATTAACATTAACAAATACCAACCTAAGCTTAAATTTCATGATCTCATGGACATTCACATAGGGCTGTATCAATTAGTTTCAGTGGTGAACTGGAGCTCTTTAGTGTTGTGGGGTTTTTTTTATTTTCTTTTCTAGTAGTGGTTACTTTTAAAACTATTAAATAGAATTATGCATCCAAGCCCTATTAAAACTCAGAAAGAGTTAACCAGCTAATTCTCTAGGAGTTTTAAAGGGTTAGTGATAACTTTTAAACAAGCCAATACAATCCCATATTTAGGTAAAAAATTAGATTTTATTTGCATTCCTTTTTTTCTTTCCTATTATCTATTTTATTTCCATCTCCAGAAGGAATGAGTGAGAGTATGTTGTGCTTTGTCTCAGCTGCAAAGATAATGAACCCTAGAAAAATCCAAGGGTGAGGGCTCACTGTCTATGGATTTCTCTGTTAGTCTTATGTGTGAAGCACACTGTGCTTTAAATTATATCATTAACATCTCTCATCTGTTTTTCCTCTCTAGGGGGCATGTTCAGCAGAGTGTTCAGTCTTGCTTATGTAATTTGCCTGTATTTGCACATATACATGTTATACGTTCTGTATAAATACATAAATACATGCTCTGCATTGTGAATGTTATTATGAGTATTTTAGTTGTGTGTTATATATTAAAACATAATACTAATATATCTGCAGGATATATCTTATTCCCTATGTAGAAGGAAACATTTGACAGACAGAATCACTTTGCTGTGTCTCTAGTTTACATCAGAGACTGTAGGTCTCCAGAAATAGGCCCAGCAGATGCACTGTGGTTTGAGGTCGTTCCGTGCTTAATGTGGAGCTGACCAGGCACTGGTGTTGAAAGTTTTCCTGTGTGACTAGAGCAATACTTAATGGGAGTAGGTACTTCCATTAAGCTTGGATCAAATTTTAGGAGCCTGGCATCATTTTATAGGTAATGTTATCAGCATTAAACATTACCAGTGATAGTAGATAGATAGTAGATAGATAGGAGAAAAGGGAGAATTCCCAGTACCATGGGATCATGGACTCCAGCTTTATGGTACCTGCAGTTGTGTTGCTGGGACATGTTTGGTGACAGGTTATTCTTTTGTTTATAAAACGTATGTAAAACAACACCCACACTCTGAAGTCAGATCCCCTCCCAAATTAAAAACAGTAGTATATTTAAGGTACATTGTAAACATTCCATCTTGCATATGTGCCCTGCTGCTTATTATAAATTAAGGTGTGTGCTGAGCTTGGACAGCACCGGAGGCCAGGTGTCCGCCAAAGCCACTCTATCACTTCCTCTCAGCTGCATGGAGGAACGAAAATGACAGGCACATGGTCAACATAAGGATAGGGAAACATGGTTCATTAATTGTTGTCACAGGCAAAACAGACTCAACTCAGAAAATACTGTTTTTCCTAACTATGTCATCACAGAGGTGGTACCACCATCACTGATAGGCTTGGACTTGGCTGGTGAGAGGTCTTTTTTGGAACCATCTGGAATTGACTCTGTCTTGCAGCTTCTCAGAGAAGCCTCTGTAGTGCCCCAGCTACCAAATCCTTGCCAAGAAAACACAAAACAACACTAATGCCAGCAGTGCTCTTGGGATGCTTACAGAAAAATATGTAAATATTTTTCCCAAACTATTGAGAAGGTTGCATATATATTCAGAGAGATATCAAGAACAAATATTATGTGAATATTTGAAGCCCCAAATATCATTTGTCCCGGAGATCAGCAGGCCTTTAAGTCACTATGTATTAGAGTGTTTAAGTACTGTGTAGTACGCAGTGGTAGCCAAAACCCACGTGTTAATTCCAGCCACATAGCACAGATTGAACTGTTGACATCTTCTTAGTGATACAGACCATATACAAGGGGTTATGTGCATGTGAAATAAAGAGTAAGAGAAAAGGTTTGGTAAACAAGGCTCCAACAGGAAAGTTGAGAAGGTCTCTGCTGTATGGACAGATGGAGTTCAGACACAGAGGGCAGAGCTCTTCCTCAAATGCAACAGGTCAAGTAGCAGAAGGAAGAACAGAGCTTCTAAGACTCAAATTTAAAAATAATTTTCTTGGGCTTTATGACTGCTTTTTAGGAAGAAGATAAACCTCAATAAAAAATGTTCATAGAACTTTCTAGTTTTACAAGATTCATATCTGAATGCCAGTTCTAGAAATAATGCCAGTCCTGTCAGGGAATGGAGCATATCACACGGTCTGTGATTTATTAAAAAATAAAATTAATGCAAATACAAGGCTTGACTAATCATCACTTGCACAATAATGACTAGTAACAATTTTCAAAAATACTCTTTCCTAATCATAATCTTATGACAAACTTCAGATTTAAAAGAGTACCTTTAAATGTAGTTGACTAAGTTCAGATAATGAAAATGTACATTAAATGATCTTATAAGCTGTTCACAGACATTCTATGAATAGAAACAGAATTTTAAATTAAATCAGTAAATGATGTGTTGTAAATTGTTTGTTCAGCTATATTTATTATTCATCCAGTATGGCTCACTATTAAAGTTTTTAATTTTTTTCTTTTTTCTTTTTTTAATTTAAGAAGATTATTTTGTTGGGTTAATGATGCCTTATAGCAATTTTAATTATTTTTAAAATAATATGATTAACTTTTTTTCTGAAAAATTAGCAAAGCAGATTAATCAACCTTTCTCCTATTTTTACCATGTCGACCAACAAGATCTATTTAATTTGGAAGTAACGTGTAAGTTAACAAGTAGGATAATTTGCAAAGTTTGAGTAATAACAGCAATAATTGAATCAAATTATTTAATTAATAAAAATGAACAGCATCAAGGTTTAAATGCTAGGGGTATTTGTTGCCAGACAAATTTGTTCCTCTGTCACTCATGATTGTTTTTTGGAATTGTTTTCAGATGTTTCTCATGTGGTTTGTTCCTGATTATGAGGTAGGGGTAATCAGTTGCTGTTATCCAGCCTGGATTCCAGGCATTCATTGGCCTTCTTGTTGGCAGTTTGGCACTCAAATGATGAAACTCAGTGTAGTGTGCTGGGATTAACCTGCATGGAAATCAGCATAAACCTTTGGACTTGGCATTTGGACTAAATATGAGTTCATGGCAAATGGCATCAAGATGTACGAGTTGATGATCTGTAAGAGTAGAAAGTCTTAGGAATGTTGGACAGCATCTGAGCTTAAAACAGGGATCTGGTTTTGGCAGTCCTATAGTTTTTAGTCATGCTGCTGGATGTGTCTGCTCATCAGGCTAATTTTATTACTTATCACTTATCCAGTAGTCCATATCGTTACAATGTTTTATGAGCTAATACATTTTTTCCTGGTTTTATTAGGTCAAATATAGGCACACCACTTTCTCTGCAGATTTTTTGAAAATTAACTTTTTGGTAGGTTGTAAAGGTCAAGAATAAATATAGAAGTACCACTGTTATTATCTTTTCACCTTTATATTGCATACATTACTTTTTAAAGTGTTATTGCTTTTCTCAGAATAGATGTTTTAACATCATCACCTTTTCAAGCTTCTCCTTTTAATCCCATTAGAATCTGAGAAATGTTAATTCTGTCACCATCCAGAAATTGCAGACAGTTCTCAGACACTTGCAGAAGATGCATAAATTTCTTCTTCAGAATATAGGCCTCCATTAAGGAGGACAGAACAGAGTTGTGTTTGTGTTGCACAGATCTTTATTGGTCATTATTTATCTTTATGGACATTGAATGAACCATCATGAAAGAACTTGCAAAAACATGATTACTAAGTTTGTCCGTGTCTGTGGTGTGTGGCTCCCATCTAAGATTCTCCTGTGGAGAAAATAGAAGGAAACGTCTGTGGATTTTTTTGTTGTTGTTGTTGTTGTGGGGTGTGTGTGCATGTGCATTTCTGAAAGATAAGGGCTGCAGTGTCCCAGGTATGCTTCATGTCAACGGTCTGCTAGTAAGTTCAAGTTTGTCATACAAAAGTCCCAGCATTTTTATTAATTGCTTATTCTGTGAAATCAGTAAATTTCCCAAGTGGGTGGAATTAAAAAAAAAAAGCAAGCCCTAACATGCCATCAGTTGCCATATGGGGTTGTATATAGGTTCAGTCACTCTAGCATATCTTAGTCTTTTGTTATTCAAATTGTTCCTGTAGCTAGGTATGTCCAGCATGGTTCAGGACCATCTCATTACAGTAGACAAACTTAGAACAAAAAAAGCTCCTCTCCATATAGGTTGTTGTATAGCCTAGAAGGCATAATTCTATAAATATCTTCCATTTGCATATGCAAGCAGATCTGTCAAAGGAAACTATCACACATGGTCCTTGCATCCAGACATTAGAGACATTCCTGTTCCTTTGTTGCCCTGTCCTTCTAGGTGTCATGTGTATTTGAATGGTTGCACAGTGAGTTGAATCAAGGGGTTGGTTTAGATAGAAGGTAATCTTTCTTGCTCCTTTTGCTATTAGTAATTTTTGTTTGTTAGTTTTTGTATGTCTGATATAAATTTCTTTGATGCATTATTAAATTTTTATTCTTGTCATATTTACTATTACCATGCCTAGCTGTGAGGTGTTAGCTATTCCTTTCTTCCACTTCTTTGAATCATTGATAGGATAACTAGCATTCTCAATTGCCTTACGTAATATATCATATTTATTGTTTAAAATAAAGCAAAACCTTGATTTATAAAACTTAAGTCCTCATGTTGGAAAAATCTCATCTCCAAAATAAGGATCCTGGTCTGTCATTTTACAAATATATGCAAATAAATGATAAAGTAAGTATTAATTTCAAAGTGAAATTGAAGTAGAGGATGGTTTAAAGGCTATTGTTGTTTTGTTGGTAGTATTTTCAGTGTATAGTACAGGAACCATCTAGAAAAAAATGTATTTCGGTTTATTTTTCATTTTGCCTCTCTTTTGTACCCATTTGTTTTCCATTATGCTATAAAATGGTGTTAACGCAGCATAAAACTCTGTCAATGCAGCATAAAATGCTGTTATGAAATACAATGTCTGAGATTCTGGAAACAAAATTATAAACCAAACATCCCCTGTATACCTGCTTTAAATTCAGTCATAAAATAATAATAATCTGAAATTGTTGTCAAGCTATGTCTTATAACCATACCCATATTCTGCTTTTTTTCAATCAAAAACAAATAAGCCAAGATACTGTAAAGAACTGTGACTGTTGATTATTTGTCTCAACATTGCTGCCATATCATCCTCATCAAAAAGGAACAAAAGGGACCTTATCAGACCTTGACCAAGCTCTCCCTCCATTCCTATGCAAAGCACTACTATCAGCCTTAACAAAGGAGTCTAAAAAAGCCTCCAAGGCAAAGACTATCACCCCTAATCACTATATCTCACACCTGGAGTTGGAGAGAGGGAGTAAAAGGGATCTGGAAATTCCTCAAGGACAACATTGGGCAATAAAATTATCGGGCAGAACTATAAAAAGGCAGAACGATGAAGAGGAGAGAGAAGATGCTTCGATACCACCTGAAGTCATCCAAGAACGCCGCCACATCAGGAGACATCGCAGAAGAACACTACCCCCACAGCACCTGAAAACATCAGACTGACGGGTAGCTCCGTGGTTGGTAACTATCAAACTATCATCATTTCTCTCTCTCTCTCTCTTTCTCTTTCTCTCTCTCTTTCTCTCTCTCTTTCTCTCTCTCTTTCTCTCTTTCTCTCTCCCTCTCTCCCTGCCCCCCTCTTTTGCACACTTGTCATAGGCTAAATAAAGTAAAATGTACACTTGACTCCGTTTTGAGTCTTAATTCTGTTCCCGAGAATTATAAGATCCTAGTCACGACAATACACCTAATTGGACCTCACTCAGGGGTTAAGCCCAGCCGCCCCAAACCACCCAGAGTGTTCTGAGGCCCGGTTGGAACACAAGGGGGTTTAACCTCTGCCAAACTGGTCTACCTGGTTCTGGATGGTGACAGATACATGTCTCTGAGTAGTTTCACTTGAGATTTTTTTTCTATTAATGTATTTCTAAAAACATATTTTAGGTACAGCAAGTGTTAGGATTGAAATGGAAAATGTATTGTCTGTAATGTCTAAAGAAGCTTGAATATATTATTTGCCTATTCATTAATTTTTAAAGAACTTAATGTTAATTATAGGGAGGATCTCTCTGGATTGTCAGAAAACATTTCTAATATTCAAACAACTAACTGGAATTACAGAACCTCTGCTGGACATCACACAATTATGCAGTGCTATGAAATACGTGGGTGGCCTTGAGTGGTCTGCTGTATTTCATAGAAAAGGTTCTGTGTTTTGGAGAGAAGTTGTGTTGTCAACATTTAAACTGTTCTGGAATCTGTGTAGTCACCGATGTGTTACAAAACTTGTGTGGGGTTTTTTTTTGATTTTTTTGAAGTACCATGAATGACCAGTGTCATTCACTGCAGCATCTAGGCCCTGTGCAGGACCCAGGAGACCCAAAACTATGAGGACAAAAGTCTAATCAGAAAGCTTGCACAACACATCTCAGGAAATAAGAATTTCCCCTTTAAATTCCCAACCATTTTATTTAAAAAAAATGGTTTCAAAGCCTGAACTTGAGACCCCTACATTAACTGAGCTTGCAGAGACACTTGAAACACCGAAGGTGTATTTACAGAAGAGGAACCCTGGATAATGGAGCATTAATCTAGAGGAAGTGATCTCCTCCTAGTCAGGGAAGGCCTCCACACAGTGTGAGCAGTGAGCCAACCGCTGTATGAAAGAAAGGATCTCAGTGGTGCATCAATGATATTAATTGAACCCATTGTGAATTTGCTGTTAAATCCACTGTGTAAATGCAGTAAATATGATGCACTGGATTTGCTGATCACCTGTTACCTCTGCAGTTAATTTGCTGATCATCTGTGCAATTTCAAAATTTGAAAATAGTAACAGAATATAATATAGCAATATCTTATTCAGGAAAAATTATAATGGGCATCTAGTTCCTGCTCCTAAAGAATATCACTTTTATAATAAATCTGAAGGTTGTTTTAATAATAAAATACCCAGAACCTAACAGTGTCTCTCTAGCTCAGACCCAAAAATCAGTATTCAATCCAAGCATCGTTAAGGAGAAGCAAGCTGCATTTTCTCAGTTGCCCAGTTTTGGGAGTCCTCTCCTGGTTGCCCTCTAGACTCTGCTATTTCTGTTTGGTTTGTTTGTACATTTGAGAGTGACTTCTGCAGTTCATGACATGTTTTATTCTGCTCCACCCTGACATTTCCAAATTGCTTTGTACATGGTCTCCTCTTTCTCTGCTGCTCAGGGGAAACTTGCTCGCAAACATGAACTCAACTTCCACCCTGGTGATGGTCTGTTTCCCATTCTGCCACCCTTTACTTATCACTGGAAGCAGCAGCACCAGTCTGCTATTTGTATTTCAAACATTTATAAAACATTGATCCTCCCCCCCCAAAAAAAAATCCTATTTCCTTGGTCATGATGAAAACAAAACCCACAACAAACCTATGTAAGAGTTCATGTTACTGCAATATTGCCTCAGTCTTTCTTTCTCCCATCTCCCTGTATATATAAGTTGTCTCAAGCAGGCTGTATATACATCTTCTCATGTGATGGCATACCTACGATAAGCAGTGATTGCTGCCTAATCTGGAGCATGCCGCATGTGCTGGCATGGCCCACAACACTTTTTTTTAAAATTTTGATCTTTATCTAGAAGGAGTTTGTTAAAGAACAAGGCTATTATTTTTAAAAAGACTTTGTCACTAAGGAATGTTTGTGTGTTGAACATATTATTTTTAGATCAGTCACAGTGCAGGAATGAATAGAAATGTCCCATGCCACTACCACAGCTAAACATTTTGAAATGTCAAACGACAGCCTGGGGCTGTTAGAGAAAATAATAAATAATATATCTTCTTTTCCTGAAGTAGCATAATGTATGCAATTTTGATGACTTGTCCAATACTTGATAACAGAGAAAGCAAAGATTGTTAAGTATGGAAATATCCAAATAGTAATTCACTTCCTAACAGGTTTCAAAGATTTGATTACATATTGTTTTTCCTCTGGGTCCTGCTTAAGAAAAAGCAGTTGGAAATTGATTTTTCAAGCTTATGTAATGCCTAAACCAATTTATGAGATAATTTCAATATCACATTAAAGAGAAATGTTTTTTTAGGTTCATGCTTTGATTTGTATTTATTTGTTTTAAATAAGGAACAATGTATCATGGAAGCATTAACTGTGTAGTATAATGTTAGAAGTATCTGTCCTGTGGAAGGAGAATAATTTACATAATTCAGAAAACTAAGTGCATCTGAATATAACACATCTAATTATTATACAAGTTATGACAAATTGAATTATTCTATATTCATGAAAAATATATGTATAAAGTATATCTATTCCAGTTGATTTATGTTTTAGAAAGGGATTAATCTCCTAATGCACAGTTGCAGTAGGAATAGTATGTTTGTGTGCCTGAGAAACTTCTCTATTTTCCTGAGAGATTAGTATTGTAATTTCTCCTGTCCTTTTTAATTTATATTTTTTCCCCGAAAAAGTAAAATTAAAATTTTTCTTTTTCTGATATAAATTTAGGGGACAAGAGAAAAAATAAAAAATTGGAGTAGTAAAGCCAGTTTTAATTCTGCAAAGAGAGATATGGTTACCTAAGTTTGTAATGCACTGAGGCACTTAACTTCTAAAATAGACCTAATAGCCTTCTCAATTAGCATTGTTCCATCTAATTATAAGCAGAGGGTGTTAAAAGTCATGAATAAAGGTTTGACCTTATTTATGTTAACAGCATTCAATTCAATGAAGCAGAAATTTGTCTAGAACATAGAATGTTATGTTAAAAAAGAGCCCAGGGATAATGCTTAGCTGAAAACAAAGGACCAGTATCCACCAAGACTTGCATGATGCATTTACGAAGTAACATGAAGGAGTGAACACTTTATGTAATAGAATTATTTTAGGTCTCAGGCTTTGGTGTACAACCTGACCCTGTTTTGTCAAGATTTTAGTAAGGCTCTAGATCTGTGAGGTCAGATTCAGTTCACAGATCTGAGGCTCTGCACACAAGTGGATGAGGTTTCTAGGACTGCTGCGATGGAGAGACGGAGACCTGGCTTGATGCAAGTCAGAATCTGTTTATTGAATATAACAGCAGCATATATATACTCTTAAGGCAAGCAATAAGCTATATGTGTCTTACATTGATTGGTGTAAAGTCAATTACCTAATACATAGTGCAAAAGCTGAGCTCATAATTGGTTAACATTTAGCTTTGACTACGTTATCTAAACATAACATTCTTGTTCTGCTCTTTGCACCCAGTTCCTCTTTTATCTTTCTGTTATGTCGAGGATTTAATCTTTCTGTTATGTTGAGGCTACATGACCACAGGACTGTTGCGTTCAGGTCCACAATGCATCTTGTAGTCTTAGGAACATCATATCTTGTCAAGGATTTTGCTTTGCTCTCGTAATGCCAGGTCACATACCCCACCATCTATCGGGTACTGTATGTTGCTAATACGTGGAAGATTCATCTCCTCACCCGCATAGGACCATGGGATTTCTAGATTTCTAGGTCATGAGTCACAAGTACAAGTAATTCTTTCTTTGTCCACATAGTTGTCATCATTCTTCCTAAAATACCCTCACAAACTTTCAGTCTTCAGTAACTGTTTCATCAGTGAGCGATGCACTCAGGAATGTGAATTTGATCTCCATGTCTTTTCTGTACAGTATTAGACTGAAGCCCGGTGGGATGAAAATGAAGAGAGAAACTAGGGTAGCTTTGACTGCCTTGATACAAATTTTCCCAGCCATATTTTTCCATATCTCATTTTACAGTGCAATACCCAATATGTATGATTTTCATCTTTCATCTAAAAAGCAAGTTACTGAGGCTCCAGAGAGAGAAAAAAGGTTTTAATTAACCTCTCTGACTGGACATGCAGTATCTAGGCAGCTCTAATTCACAGCATTTGAAACAACTTACATTTTTGCAGGAGGTTAAGGCACACACTCCCATGTGGTAAAGTACTGAAACAGGATATTGCTTTACTTTTAATCTCTCTATGCTGGTTTATGATGCGGATGCTTTGTCTCCCAGGAGATATCTGATGCTGCAGACTTTCAGCTGTGAGAGCAGAAGTACTCCCTGCTAGTTCTGTTTGATTTTAATGCTAAGAGCAGTGCCACGGGTGCTGGCAATAATTGTTATGTTTTCTGCTTCATCTTTATTTCATTTCTTGGTGTTACCTCGCCTCACTGTTAACATCTTCTGCTGTGAGCAAGGTCCTGATGCTGGGAAGCACACTTCCCCCTCCCTCCTCCTCAGCCTCATTGACTTCTGTGGGAATAAAAGACATTCATTGTCTCTACCAGAAATCACTACTAAGCTAACATGAAAGATCACACAGCTTCTCTCAGAGCTTCACTCTGAGTCCTAAAGCCAGGTTCATACCTTCTCTTAGAGAAATGAAAGGGGAGATTTCAGTCTTCAGAAAATTTTGTTCTCTTAGGAAAGTTCATATCAACTATGATGAAAAAAAAAGTTTCCTTTGATGTTTTTCTATTTTCCCAACTATGTTCTTTGAAACTGGCATCCAAAACAGTGACTTTAGGCAAATAAGTTGATAGGGCAGAGGGAAACATATATGACAGATTTTGGTACTCTACAAACAAGAAAAAATAATTTGTACCAACCTGGCAGAGAGAAAATAAACACTGATGATGATAAAATGTCACTTTTGTGTCTCTCCCTGCTGCAGAATTTGAATGGGTTTTCAGGTTACATAGCACTGCCATTTGTAACATTGCCAATTCTACATGAGTTCACAAAGATTTACATAGTATTACAGGGCATATTTAAAAGACTGAGAGTTCACTATTAGAATTTCAAAGTCCATCCAGCAGAGAACACTTTTATGAGCAGTTTCACAGACTATCATAGCCTCAGTAGCTTTTTTTTTTTTTTTGTGCTGAGAAAGTGAAACAAAGAGATGGATATTAATATAAATCAAGTCTTCATTTTCATTATAGTACATACTGAACACCTGATCTTCAAAACAACTTGCATTCAAGTGAAATTGAAGATATCTTAGGTAACCTCTCACATTGTTCATTTACCTCTTGACATTTTCAAATGAGGTCTACCATCGTTCATTTGAGATCATGTAATCATTTCTTCCCTTTATATTGACAGATAACAGGTTTGGAGTATGTAATGTTTTACTGTGCTTGCAATAATAAATAAATAAAGGCTAATCTTCACACCTTCACCTAACACAACTGGACACTACCTTTTCCTGGTTTTCTGAAAAGTCCCTTAATTCAGTGCTGGGTATATCTGCTCTGCATTGCTCTTGACTGCTATGAGGAGGAAAAGGCATTATGTGGACACTGATGGGTCTTTTCTACAGGAAGCAGTTTCTAGAAACCTTTGCTAAGCTCAGTTTTGCTACTTAAGAATTAAATGATGAAAAATCAAATAATAATGTTTTTATAAACTATCCATAATGCTTTCAATACTACAGTATCTACGAAGTGCTGGCAAATAAGCTTGATACCTGCCTGCCACCAGTTCTTACATGTTTGTGCTGTGAGGCCAGAATATTCTGGCCTTGGGCTAATGCTTCTTTTGAGCCAGTACGTTTTTGCTGTACATCAGTAGTTGCTGCTTCTGATAGCCTAAAAAGAGTTCACATCGTTGCACAACCTTGAGTCACAAGCCAGAGGGTATGAGCTGGGTCCTTGCATGCCAAGAGGAGAGAAAGCAATTCTAAAGATGACTCCTTAAGTGGATAAGTTCACTGAACGTTAAGTCCTTTGGCAAAGTGACAGGGTTCTGATGCATTTTTAAGCAAGGTGTGGAAAAGCATGTTATCTGAGAAATGCTGTGTTTTTGAAGTGCTACCAAAATGTTTAAATGTAGGAGAAAAGATGCGTGAGTTAATCAGACACAGATGAGACACTCAGAAGCAGAACAGAGAAAGTACGACTTCTTGTGTATGGTACTCATTGCATGTTGCCAAAAACTAGAGAGGAACTATTTTTCTAATTGCGCTTTTTTTTTTTTCCGTGATATTGACCAGATTTTCAAACCACAAGGTAAGGTCTAAAAACCTATGAGGAAGATCTCACTTTCAAAATCCTCAGTTTTACATTTAGCTGAACCCAGGGCAAGTACCAAAGAAAACGTCCTTTTTCTATATTATTATAATTTTTTAATATAATCTATTCATGAACTTGCAATTATTGTGTTGTCTTGGAATGATCTGAAAAAACCAGCATGTATTTGGCAGTAGCTTTACTTGCCTTAACAGCTCATGTCAAAATTCAGCGTACTGAAATTCCCTTCCTGAAGGTGTAGGCTATTTGTGAATATAATTTCAATAATTTCTTAATACTTGACGTTTTCATCCTTTTGTTTTAGTGTTTATTTTTCCTTTTGAAGGTATACACGCATTCTCATTAAAAGAAGACTAATTCACTGTATTCTTATTACTGAAGACTGCTGCACAGAGAGCAGATTGCATATTTACAAAGGTATTAAAGCTGAGCAGCCTGTACTTCACTTAATATTGTTCCTTACTAGAGAGTTAATAATATCTGTTATGAAACACAAGGCAATCCTTTGTTCAGTACTGACACTGATAAATATGGTTTTCAGTTGTTTTGGTCGTTTCCTCATTTGGTCTCAACTCCTAAGGGAAGAAACGGTTAAAATTATTGCAAGCCTTTCCTTCTGATGATGTTGGCTCACTGTTTGTTTGCCACCGCCATTTGGTCAGGATGGAACTACTGGGAAAAATAACCTTCCTGAAAATGCAAAGTGCTGCCAGCTTTGAAGAGAAATGACACATGCTGGATATTTGCGGTTTAGTGTTTGCATTTTCAGGGTCTTTTAGAAAGAGCATTTATTTTTTCTACTGCTGTTCATGTAGCTGGCATATTTGCTGGATGTGAACCACAATGTTATCAAAACATGTCTAATGCAGCCAGTGACATTCAAAAATCTGATGAATCCATGACCTGATTCCTCAAGGTGCCTGCATGAAATAGCTTCAAAGCCCACTGATACTAAATAGGGCTAAAGATGACTATGTTTCTGACAGGTTCATTCAGCATTGTAAGTTCCTCTAATGCTATTATTTTAACATGGGCAGAGGACCTTCAGTATCTGCACAGTGTGTTTCAAGCTTACTTTATTAATTTTCATTAATCACCCATGTTTTTAGTTGAAAATTCATGGCAACCACCATAGGAATTACATATGATAATTTCTTTTTTCTTTGCTTCAGAAATTTTGTGATAATTTCTTTTGAACTATTTAGCCCTTTAACAAATGAGGATTATGAAGTGGGAAATTACTGATGAGCTTGAAGGGCAAGATGAAGTATCCTTATACAAGAAATAAAAGCAACCAATGTTCATGTTGCTGACAGAATTATTGTTGAACCAGCATATTCACAAACAGGTCAAGACATTTATTTAGGTGTCTTCTCCGTGCTATTGGAACTCCATAAGCTCTGAGGTACCACATACTCCCTTTTGTACTGTGCTCCTACTCCATACCACCTTTTAACAGCGTAAGAACGACCCTTTCACTACCACAGTTTTTTCTTCAACTGGGAGGTAATCTGCCAGCCTTCCAAGGTACAAAAAGTATCCAAACACCTTCAGCATTCTGGATTTCATC
This sequence comes from Heliornis fulica, assembly GCA_013399135.1. NCBI lineage: Eukaryota > Metazoa > Chordata > Aves > Gruiformes > Heliornithidae > Heliornis > Heliornis fulica. The sequence continues at coordinate 31,447 of VXBZ01008383.1, read as the reverse complement.
TGTGATAAATGTCACGTAGCCGCGAAGAATGACCTATAGACCCCTGGGCACCCAAAAGACTGTCAGTATCACTAAAGAGGGACTTTAGTAAGGTTTTCTGTAAAAACTTCCTGATAAAAGTTCACAGATATTATGAAGGTAATTTTTTTTCAAAAACATCTAAAAATGTTAACGAGTTTAAAGAGAATTTCCTTGGGGATTTCCATTCTAAATGGTGCCATCTGGGGGAGCTGTTTGGCTGCAGCTCTGCCACACCAGCAGCTCCTCTTGGTCTGATCCATGAGCATAGCAACAGAGGGAAAATGGCAGGTTGAAGCCTGCCTGCGACAAAAGGCAACAATTAAGCTTGACAATCTGGTACAAGAGAACAGATTAATTCTAGAATAGCATAAACATAGGCAAAAAAACCCCAACCCAAACCCACAACAGGTTAGCACCGTCAGGAGAATGTGTGATTTAGCTGAGCACTTCAGTATTTCTGCGAGGCTTGTATGTCTTCTGCAGCTCACTGAGCCGGGAAGATGCCACCACCACAGACATTAGCTTCTCTGGAGAGCATGGATTGGAGGAAAGACAGATTACTAATCCAGAAAAATGGTTTAACAAGTAAAAAATACCTTCTCACTTCTCCAGTTTCCCCAAATGTATGACCTTGGGTAAATAAATCAAGTTAAGTCTTAGTTTCGAGGCAGTATTTCAGCATATGTTCATAGACTATGAAATATTTCAGTAGCAGAAACCTCTTGCATCATCCCTTGTTATCATTTCAGAGATCTTGTGTCTTTTGCTCTTCCTTCCCTGTCTGAAATTTAAGTCACAAAAACAAAAATCGTTCTTGATCATGCTCCTAAATTTGCTCTTAATCCAGCACTATCTAGTATTTATATTCTTCACTATCAAATATTTATAGGTAGTGTTATATCCCTTCTCAGTGTTCTTTTTACTCAGAAAAAAAAATTTCTTTTTTTTTCCTTTAAGATATGACTTTAATTTCCTCTGATGATTCATTTACAACTTTTTTTTTTTAAATTTAATTTCATGCCATTATTATTATTATTATTACAGTGATATTTGAGGTAGTCTTTTTTTTTTTTCTGTGTGTTATGCCAGTCTCTTCTAAAACAGGTAGTGCTGTCCAAACTTTTTTAGTTAAAAAATGTTGAAAATTATGCATTTGATCGACCCCATTAGTTAAAATGGTGACTTTACTGAAAATCTCCTTTAGTCACAGTATTTTCTATCAATGTTATTGGTTATTATCAGTCCTATATTAGTTTTCTCATCCATTGCTATATCTTTCTTTTCCAAGTCTATTAGTTTTCCATGTGACAGTACCAATCAAATACTGACGCCCAAATAGGTAAGATTTCTTGTATTTCTGTTATTTAGGAAATGCAGTTGCTAGACTACCTTTGCTAAAACATTTAGTGCCTTAAGCCCATTTTATTTAACTTGCATATATATAGTTGCTCTTGACATAGAACATTGTTATAATACCTTGCACGTTATCAAACTTATATCAAAAGTGCTAGACATCTGGATCAAGTAATCCACTTATGAATTGGGGTATTTTTGTGGTTTTTTTTTTTTTAATGTTTTTAAAATGTGCTACATTTACTATTCACTAAATATTAAACCCCAAAACATTCTTGGTTTAAAAATCTTTGTATGAATCCTTGCAGTGTATGAAAGCTTGCATCTTGGTAGGTTTATGATTGGGCTTCATGATCTTAAGGATCTTCTTCAACATATATGATTCTATAATGTATTTGTGAGTCAGATATGGAACTACTTACCCCAAACAATTTGGAGGTCATGAAGGTGTTTGAGTTTTCCTTTGAGTTTTATTGTGGCAGATTCTATTTTCCTGTTGTCATTAAGTTCACCTTCTCTTTGTCCCTAGCTCAACAACGGCTTCATTGTGAAAACTTTTATATATTATTCAGTTCTGAAGCCACATTAAGTTTATCTTTAATCTCTACCCAGAACCTTCATCATAGTAATCTTATTTTTCTAAATACTATATTTCTTTTGTGCAACTGAAGAGTTTATTTGTTTTGTTTTCCTTTCTCAGGTCTGACTTGCCACTTACTTTTCTGTTTCTTACTTCCTGAAGCATAATTTTCCTTGCAAATTAAGTTGCTTGATTTTGGGTCAGTTTTGTTTTTTTTTTTTAATACCTACATATAAATCTTTCCTGAGAAAACTATGGATTCCATCAGGATCCTTTTTCAGAACATTTTTTTATCCTCTTTTTCTATCATTTCCCTTCTGCAGATAGCTGTTAATTTAGGTATCTTAGACTTGAAGGAATTTCAGTTCTCTACATTATCCTGGGGTCTCAGGTTTATTTCTTTCATTACCTTTTTGATATTCATCTTTTTGATATGGATAAATTAGGATTCAGAATACAGCTGAGACTTCTAAGTATACCATAATGAATAATAAGTGGTGAGAGACAAATCAAAATAAAAGCTAATTGACTGTACTCTTAAGATGTTCTTTTCCTGTAATAACTACAAGCAAAAGTTTAACATTAAATTTAATATGTAAAGATAGTTCTTTCACAGAATATTATTTTTAATAGTTTTTACCTTACAAAGTTATAAGATGACACTGTTCACTTCAATTTTTCATGTTGCACCTCTTTCACGTGACAAGCAAAAAAAACCCTACCCTTGATCATTATTGTCTTTGAAGGGGTTAAGCATTGTGGACTTTTTGTGGAATTATTAAATATTTTATTAAAATTTAGATAGCTGTCACCACAGTTAAATACCATGAACTGTCATGTGCCCCTGCTGAGGCAGCAAGAGATAATTCTTGGGCTGTGGTAGGGAGGAATCATTAAGATAAACATCACATTCTATAAATGAATAAAAAGTGAAACTGAGTAGTTCCAAATGGAGACCTGGCCTAGTTCTTTGGCCATAGGGATGCTTTGAGGTAGAGCAGCATTTTCTTTCCTTGATGAGGACATAAAAGAACAAAAACTAAAGAAACTTCAGCTCTTCTGTGGAGAGATAGTAACTGCTTTTTACTTTGTGAATTATCTTAAAGGAGTGATACAGAAGTGGCAGTTGTCTTGGGATATTTTCATTGCATCTCATTTTTCACAGATGAGAACAGGAAACACATTGTTCCCTTTTACTGAGGCTACTCACCTTATTGTTTTGGCTGTTGAAAGAATAATAGTCTTTTTGAAATCGTTAAGTAGCTTCTGTTTAATAGTGAAATCAGAGGAAAATTCATGACTTTGTGCTGGCAGAAATATCTTCTGTAGATGTTGCTCATTGTCCCATTGGACATATTTGTCCTTTTTTCTCTGTGATTACAATTAGAAAATTTATAAATCAACTTTTTTTTTTTTACCTTTTTCTTCATGATTGTAGAGAAAAAAGTTCAGAATAAGCAAATTTTTCATTTGCAAAAAAGCTGATGATCAAATCTCAAATGCAGTCTGATGTGTCTTCCTGTCTCAATCTGCAAAGCAGCTGTAGAAGTAACTTGGCTTGGGCAAAGCCTGCTGAGTATTTACATGATTACGTAAAGCACTTTTAAATCAAAATTTATAAGCAATCAGAAGACTTAAAAAATGCAGTTAAAAAGTACAGCATAACATCCTTCTCCAATTTCCGCTCATTAACTACTTCATTTTTATGCATTCTGAACAGTTCCTGAGCTTAAGTCAAAATGTGTCCGTGATCACATCCAAAGTGAACTCTCTCACAGTCAACATAATACTTTGCTAGAGTAATTTCTCAGTTTGTGTGACTCAGTAACGTCTTCTAATCAAAGCAATTTTAGAAATAAGATTATTTTGGTTTTATCTTGATTAATTCAAATAAGTTTAAGTGAAATATATCTTCTTTGCTTTCCACTGTAAATGTTGAAGGGTATTGGATCCACAGTCTTATTTCAGTCTAAAAGTATAATAATTTGCATAAACATTAATAAATTTGCACAAATTATTTTTCTATGACAATCTGTCTAAAAATTTGAGAAGAGTCATAAATTATGACAATCAGTTTTATAATTTCAGTTTGACAGGCTGTCTAAGGCTCTAACTTTATACTGCATTATGGGCAAATGCAAATGTATGCGCACTAAAAAAATGTTTGTATTGTCTTACTTTAATCAAAAGTAGACACTTTCAAAGATGAAGATACAAAATTATTATTTTGAATTGAAAGTTCATCATTTCCAACCTTATGAAATTGAAAATACTTACAAGTAACTTGAGCTATCCTGGTGTATTCTTGCTAAGTTTAAATAAGGTTCTTCCTTTTAAATTTCATGTTTGTAGATTTGTTAGATATTTTTGTAGAGAATTTCTCAGGAATACTTAAAATTGCATATTTTATTCTATACATTTTGAAGTTATAAGTACAAATCTCCTACTTCTAAGAGAAGAATGGTTATTAATGAAAATATCCTCAAATCTTAATTTCAGTTTTAAAATTTAAATTATTAACAGAACAATCCCCTTTATTGTAGTCTCAATCTTGCATCCTACTTTATTGTTTACTAAATTGAACAGAAAGGTAGCCTGTCTTGCCGCATCGTAACCCTCAACCTCTGCAATAGCACCATGAAATATGACAACCCTAATAATGGATTCATTTTCTATTGTGTTTGTTATGACTTACAGGAAACAAAAACATTTTGAAAACTAAAGAAAGGGAATAAATCTGAAATGGGAATATATGGTATGAGATTTTGAAAATTGCTCTGAATCTAGAATTTGTTGCATGAAATGTCATTAAGCGACTATTTGAGCCCAATTAACAGATTTGGTGTTTATATTCTTACTGAAATCACTGAGATTTTTTTTTGTTTTGTTAGACATAAAAGAAATAAATTAGGTTCTTGATGTGTAATTACCATTTACTAGTGAATTGATGTGTTACAAAAATTTTCTTTGATCTATACCATATTGTTATTATCAAATACCCCATAAGAAAAACTCATAATTCATCAGTACAGAGGATTCACGGGGAATACACAAATGCAAAGCTAAAACGTATTTTTGCCAAACCTCCATCTTCCAGTATGATGCCTCTGTGTACCTTAGAGCTTCAACTTGGAAATCAGGAGACAAACTGGTGGCAGAACTGTGGAGCACACTGGGAATTACCTGTAGTTAAACTGTTTATTTTAATGAATGTCTCCCATTTAAGAAAACTTGGATAGTAACTAGACCAAATAGAGAAGAACCATTGTTACCACTTCATTTTTTTCTGCTGAAAGGAAATTTTAACTGTATCATAGTTAAATAGGAATGTTTCTGGTGGGAGCTAATTTGAAAAGGAGCTGTATAAATATGTCCTGAACAATCTGGGAATAACCCAGCTTCTCCAGTTAGACAGTCTCATCCACTCAAATTTTTGAAAACCCTGCAAAAAGAGTTGGGGTATCTGCTACTGTTTCTTTGACACTGAAGCAATCATTGTCAAAGTTAAAGCTTAACTCAGTGAATGTGTTACATCTTTACCAAGTCTGCTTATAGTCAAAAACGTTAATGAAAACAAGGGACAGTCAAAGTCCAGATACAATTTCTGTGAGCTTTTATTTCACTCTGAGCTTTTTTTATACATATATATGTATATTCTTATGAAAATGTGGATGGGTAAATTATGTTCCTGTGCGATAAAATCTACAAATTCCAACATTTAAACAGTTGTATTATGGGCTGTTTTAAAGATATTTTTAAGCCTTTTACCAAGTATACTGGAGTAGGTGGCGATGTTTAGCATCAGTGAGGCTGCAGGGGTGACCTCTTTTGGAAGATGTCAGAAGCTGCCCCATGCTGGACACAGCTGGTTCCAGCCACCTCCAACAGACCTACCAGAGGAGACAGCTGAGACCATCAGCCACAGGTGAGTCATCTCTGGGAAAACAGAGAGAGTAAGAGAGTATAGAAAAACAACCCAAACACACAGGCAGGAGAAGGGAACAAAAAAAGTGAGAAAGAGCTGAGGGACCATCAAAGTCAAAAGAAGAGAAGTTTTTCTGTGGCAGAGAGGATTCCCCTGCAGTTCTTAAAAGAGCCCTTAGACCCAAAGGATAAAATGATGTAACTGTTGTCCTGCTCTTTTGGTCTTCAGACATCCATGTTTTCTCTGCTTCAGTCAGAGTCCCAGTGTTCCTTGAAAACAGATGTCGTTGTAATTTGATTCTATAATTTATCACATGCGCACATGGAAATATAGAAAGTTTAGGTAAATATAATGGAAGGATTATGTAATGTCCTGCTTGTCCTACATGACAATTTAGGGACATTGTCTAAATCAGTATTTCTATATTTCAGTGTTTTTTCTTTATACTAGCCGTTGGCTTGGATTTGACGAATTTATTTTTGGGTTTTTTTTGGGTGGGGGCAAGTCCTCATGACAGAGTGTAATGTCAGGTCATCAAAAGTTATTCATAGGTCTCCTTTGAAAGCATTTATAAGTCCAGGTTCCTCCCAGTCTCATTTGTTTTTCAAAATTGGTGACATTCATTTTTATTCCTTTGATAATGTTTTTAAGAATAAAACGGTGAATTTTCAAGCATTACATTTAAGGAAATGTGATTGAAGTACTTTACTACTGTAAATTACCCATGTCTTCTATTTCACAGAACACTTTCCTATATCCATTTTTTGAGAAATATTTCTATGCTTCACTGCTCTTCCTTCCATCCTTACTACCTCATGTAAATGAATTAGAGGATTTTGGGATACTTGGAAACCAGAACTCTGTCAAAAATAATTCCTTCTTCATTAAGATAAAGCTGGCAGTCTGCCACAGCACTGCCAGAGGTAGAGATTTCAATTTTCTGGTAGGCTGAAGTATAAAAGAGAGGAAAATTCACCTTTTCTTTTCAACTGAATTAATTATAATGTACTGTATCTGTTGTGCTGTGAATGCTACTCTACAGAAGTCACAGTGGGACTGCTAAACCTTGTCCAACTTTGAAAATATTGGTAATTGTTTTGCTATGTGTTTACCTGTTAATTAATTTGAATCCTCTATGAGACTGAAGGATGCTGGATGTTACCTTCTTATTTACCTTATTTGCTACTAAGAACATGTGATGCATTCAGGTTTCTAGTGTTTGGTGTAGTAAGGTTAAAGTATTTCTAGGTAACTGAAGAATTGCCTCGTCACCATTGGTTTCCCAAGTTCAATATATAGTTATGGGAAAGACTCTGCATCGTTAGTCAACCCAAACCACAATAGTGGAAGCAGATTTTTGAAGGTCATAAGCTGAAGTTCAATAGAGTCTAGGCCACAGTTGATGTATTTTCAAAAGTGCATTTATTTGATGAAAATGATAGAGTTCAAGATTATAATGATCTGCTTAAATTGTAACAGTACTCAGCTAAGAGTTTACATTATGAATTTATTTCAGAGAGTGACTGATTCAAAACAGACCAGTACGCAGCAACATTTGACTGTGCAAATTCTGCTTTCCCTGCATGTACTTCTGGGACACTTCCACCTGCCCAACACATAACAGAATTACAAAGCAAGAAATTATTTTCAAGTCATTCCTCATTTACTCTTGTTTTACCAAATCTTTCCCTATCAAACAACTATTGCTAACTTTACATATCTAAACATCCATACTGTTAATGATGGGAATACTGGAAATTCATGAAGCTAAGCGGTTACAATCTCCCGCCGTGTAATGCTGTCTACTACATAATCCAAATGTTTCACAGAATTTCATGGTATTTTAATTATTATCTAAAAATTAATAGATTTGTGGGGTTTTTATTTTGTAACCAAAAGTGGTTGTATAGATTAAATACCTACCATCTGTAATACAAAATTTAAATCAGTATGAGAGGAAGCATGGATTATAGGGAGCCACTGCCAGACACATTACAGACAAAACATGTTCTGGGACTAGGTTATATATACACAGATAACCTCTTTTACAGAATCACATAATGGTCTGGGTTGGAAGGGACCTCAAGGATCATCAAGTTCCAGCCACCCTGCCACAGGCAGGGCCACCAAACTCCAGGCCTAGATCTAGACAAGGTTGCCCAGGGCCCAATCCAACCTGGCCTTGAACACCTCCAGGGTTGGGGCATCCACCACCTCTCTGGGCATCCTGTTCCAGCACCTCACTACTCTTTTTGTGAAGAACTTCACCCTGATATCCAATTTAAACCTTCCCTTCTGTAGCTTCAATCCATTCCCCTTTGTCCTACCACTATCTGCCCTTGTGAAAATCTGATTCCCCTCCTGTCTATACACTCCTTTAAGTACTGGAAGGCTGCAATGAGGTTTCTGACCTATATTACCTCTGTTGGTATGAAGTAAGGGACTGGGGGGGGTGTGTGCATTTATTGGAATAACATTTTCAGGAATTATTGTATTTTCTTGTTCATCTTTTTTTTTTTTTAATAGATTTTGTGTCATAAGATTTTGCAACGTAAGATTCACCAATACTTGCTTTATATGAAGTACAAGTAGTAAAGCTGCGCGCACAAAGCTGGATGTGTAATGCCGATCACTTTCTTTCAGTTCGATCTCTTTTTGTGTAGCATTTATGTAGTAACCTTTGGAGACAGAAATTGCAAAGCTGCCTTGCAGCCTGTTTTCAGCACTGTGTGTTTTGTCTTTAGCTACACTGAGTTACTGAAACTGTGTTAATGCAAGACTTCAGTAAGTTTTACTTTATAGGATACATTTTTTTCACCTCATATTTATGCACCCACTCGTATGCACAGGGGGTGTCATACATATGTAGAATATGTTCATTTCCTAACTGAATCAGGGTTTAAAGATTTGGTCAGACCAAGTCAAGAAAATCTTTCCAGTAAGTTAAATTTATGTTGTGTAAGGCTGCTGGTGTTTTGGGGTATCTGCATGCATTTGCATGGAAAAGAGACGGAATGACTAACCATGAAATCATTGAACTTTTACAGCAAGGGAACAATTACATTAGTCTAGACAAGGAATTTACTTGGCTTCCCTATTCCAGTAAATCACTACTCTATAATGCTTAGTGCAATGGATGGGATCACACAGGCATTACTGCGTTCAAAGCTGTGAACTTGCCTAGCACAAACTTATAGATTACGGAGTTTGATTTATGACAAGCATGAAGAGTGAGAAAAAGTATAAAGCTATCTACAGATATCAGAAGAGGATCTTCATTTTGTGTGGAGAAGAATTATTCAAGGTGCAAGAGGAAAATAAGGCACAAAATAAAATTAAAAAAGAACAACAACACCAAAAACAAGAGAAAAGTCAGTAGAACCTTTACTACATAAAGTAATAGTATTGTCCCTTCTCAAGACTTTTACAACTAGAAAGGGTCCAAAGTTCTAGAAAAGTGTCAAATCAAATATATCATAAAAATACTTTGTAGGGGATTTTTTCCCTTAAAATTGTACTTGTAATTATTTTTAATGTTGTGTAGCAGTACTATACAGACAAATGCGCAGGACAGATGTGCTCTGCTCAGTTTGCCATTTCATTCACTTAATACTTTCTCATTTCATAACTGTAATGCTTCTTTAATAATAATAAAAAACAAGGATTTAAATAAAAAGGATAAGTAAAATATCTTAAAACTTAAAAGACTTTTCTTTTGAGTAAACAGGGATAGAAGAGTCTGGAATATTTATTTTAAAACTAAAATCCAGACCACATCTTACAGGCTAAATCTAGCCTTGACCTTTGGGCTGCATGTCTGGAGCACTGGAGCACTAGATGTTCTTCAAAACTGTTAATTCTGGTTTTATCTGTACAGAGTGCAGTTCACAGCCTCCAAGGTCTCTGTGCCAAGTAATCCAAGGCAAAAGAAATGGGAAGTCACATAAAAAGCAGAGCTGTGATCTGAACTGAAATCCTAACTCTTCTGGGTTTGCATGACAAGGTTTTGGTAGTGGAAGAGTGGGTAGGCTCTAGAGGAATCAAAATGCAACTTAATCCTAGGCTGCATCCAAAAATGCATGACCAGCAGGTCACTCCATCTGGAGTACTGCATCCAGATCTTGTGTCCCCAGTACAGGAAAGACACTGGAGTGATTCCAGAGGAGAGCTATGAAAATGATCAGAGGGCTGGAGCACCTCTCCTAAGAAGACAGACTGAGAGAGTTGGGGTTGTTCAGCCTGGAGAAGTGGAGGCTCCGGAGAGACCTTGTAGCAGCCTTCCAGTTCCTGAAGGGGCCTTCAGGATAACTGGAGAGGGACTTTTTATCTGGGAGTGTAGTGACAGGAGAAGGACTAATGCGCTTAAACTGAAGGAGGGCAGATTTAGACTAGATAATAGGGATAAATTCTCTGTGAATTGCCTGGAGAAGCTGTGGCTACCCCTCCCTGGAATTGTTCAAGGCCAGGTTAAAAGAGGCTTTGGACAACCTGGTGGAAGTGGAAGATGTCCCTGTCCCTGGCCAGGATGAGTGGATCTAGATGATCTCTAAGGTCTCTTTCAACCCAAATCGTTCTATGACTCTGACATTGTATGAAATCAGACAAGGTAGTGAATCAAAGTTGTATGAAATATTTGTGTGACTTTCACAGATATAATTGCACTGCAAATGACAGTTCTCCAGAGCCCCCAATGTCTATCTGAAGTGCCCCATCTCTGGGGCACTTCAGATAGACATTGCAGCTCCCTTCACATGCTCTATTGTGGTGTTTTTGTGGGGTTTTTTACACTTTTAATTCTGTGTCTTAAGCATCTAAGAACAATAGAAGTCACAGAGTCATAGAATGGTTTGAGTTAGAAGGGACTTTCAAAGATAATCTAATCTACCCAACCCTGCCATGGAGACAATGAAATGAAACCCCAATGAAAAATGTAGGCAAAAATTATTGTTTCATTTTAACCAGAAAACATTTTGAGTGAAGAAGATTTTGAGGGTAGTTTAAATATGTATTTTCATATATTAAGGACAGAATATACATGTCAGTAATATTATGCATAAATATTTTAATATATCGAGATGCCTCTGTGTAGATACAAAGGACAGAAAGTAGAATTATTTTTCTCCTTTTCTGATCAAGCTTTTTCTGATCCTCTGTTTCCATATGAATTAAGAAATACCTTGATATTTTTGAAGGGCAACAAAGAGAAAATCTTAGCATTTTGATTTAAAAAAAAATCCAAACTATTAAGTATAATTTGAATCTATACCTAGTGGAACATGATACACAATACTTACAGTGGGTTCCAGGCTCCCTCTGTGCAAATTGCAGATGAAGAGCACATTTAGGCTGTGTCTAACCCGACTTGAGGTACTACTTTCAAGATAGAGCACCAGTTCCACTCAGTGCATAAATTAAAGCTCCTGTATCAAATGCTGCTGTCCCTCTGTTTAAATTAGAAAGCAAAGATGTATATCCTATCCTTCCTTCAACCTGCCATAGATTATAAAGTGCCTAGTATTTGAGGGATAATGCAAAACAAGTTTGTTTTTCAAATATTGGAAGTGTGTCATTGCACAAAGGAAGATTATATGGCAAAAAAGGGTATCTAGGTTCATGTATAGATGCATTCTGAAAGCTGTCACAGAAATTTTGACAGGAAGGAAAGTTTCTTTATCATTCATTTTTTTAAGTACAATAGCTTTTTCATCTCTTTGGGTACACGCTTCTGCTTATATTTTGAACTAAATGCACCGGTGTTCTACATTACCTCATTAAGATCCAACACTTAAGAATTACTGAGAAAGTATTAACAATAAGCCTCCATATGGAAGTATAAATAATTCACACGTTGTGTGTTTTGTTCCATCTCAGAGGGAATATAAACTTGGCAACAATCAAGGTGAGTGTCATCATTAATTATATTTAAAATGCTGAAGTAGAGATACTTTTCCTTACAAAGCAATGCACATAACAAAACTTTAGAAGAGGTTTATAAAGGGGTTGGGTGGAAATTCAAATTATAACACTTATGTAGTTAGTTATGTGGTTACTGAACACTCAGTCAGACATAAAAACACAGTTGCTGCAAACAAAAGAGATAACTTCTATATGGCACAATACTTTTGCAGGATTCAAAAAAGCATCTGTGCAAGCACCATGCATCTTAAAATCAGGAGTGCTATCATTTCCAGAGTATGTGCTGGAAATATTGCTCATTATTATGACTCTATCCTCTCCGTGCTCAGCCAGACGATTTCGCTGGAAGTTGCTAAGTGTTTAAAAGAAACTGAGAACATTTCAAAATGTTTTCAAACTGTGTAAGAGGATATCCTGCAGTGCTGTTTAATTCCGCTCTAGGTTGGGAAGTTGTAATTCAGTGCTCAAAAAATTGCCAAAGCTTTTTTTCTTCTATTTGTTTGTTTTCTTGATTGTTTTGGGGATTTTGTTGGTGGTGGTAGTGTTTTTTAATTTATTTTTTTTCAAAATGTGTGTACACCTTTGCTGACTTTGCATAGCAGCTGCCAGTCACTTCCTTCTCAGATGGTATATGGTCCCTAGACCATAATATAATTTCAGGATAATTGTTCCAGGCATTCAATATCTGACCTGCAAGCAGGTTATGTAACCATGCTGCAGTTGCTCAAGTGGTTTGTGCAACTAAAAAATAAGGGATTTTTTTTCCTGGTCTTTTCTGTACTACTGAAGTGTCTTTGCACCAAGCAGTTGCTGCATTACTATGGGAACTGCACTACCAAAGCACACAAAGGCATTAAGCACATCTGTGTGTGTCTTCAGTCTGGATGCTCTAAGCACCTATGAAATCTTCAGTAATATCAAGAACTGATTAGGACATTCCTTACACCCCTCTGCCACCTCATCTTAACCGGTGAAACACATTGATTAGTTGTTTAATGCCTTGGACCTATGTTAAACCTAGTCCTGGAAGTGCCATAGGGATATAGACAGGTAGACAGATAAAATTATCCTAGGATTCATGCTGAGCTTGTTCATCAAGAAACTCAGCCATCAGAGTCCAAGAAGATGGTTATCTCTTTTTTTTCCTTTTTTTTTCTTTTTTCTTTTTTTTTTTCTTTTCTCCAGATAGGAGTAAACCTGAACAACTGGAAACTGTGTTTTTTTAAAATCTTTTCATCTGCAAACTCAGACTGTAGAAGATGTAAAGCCCTTCTGAGACTTTTTATTTTCTTTATTTAATCTAAAAGCCTTTGAACTCTGTTATAAGCTTTAGGACTAGTCAGATCTGTAGCTTAGTAACCCTTGCTCAGTAGTATCCAGGTGGTACTCTGGGGGCTTGGGTGGCCAGGGACACTGATCTGATGCTTTCAAGTAGTTACTGTATTCTGAGGAAAATAAATTTGATTGTGATCAGTTAAATGATGAATCAGATGAATTAAATACATGCCAGATTTAATTTCTTGTAGTTTTTAAGTCTTGTCTGTGCAGCTTGAGTATAAGAGTGTAACCTCCACAACTGTTCTTCACATTTTCTATATGATTGTGTGATTTCTCTTGGAACCACAAGACTTTACTGATGTGAAGCAGGGTGATGTTGAGTATTAAGTGAATCTTTCTTGTTTCAGCTGTTTCTTGCTCATAGTAACTAGAGGATAAAATGACAGGACCTGACTTGGTCCAACTGAGCCATGAGGAGCCACTGCCACAGAGAGCCTCTCCTGCTCTTGAGCTACTATTGGAGCTAGAGAAAAAGAAATATATCTGAAGGTCTACGGTTGGCAATAGTTCTTTCTTTTGCCTGTCTCATCTGCGTTAGCATTGAAATGGTAAAGAACTCCTTGTAAGCGGTAAAGTAGCTGCAGGTGACTGGAAATCCCTGATAGACTTTCTGGGCAGAGGGTGGAAAAGAAGAGATAGATAAGATTTCCCTGTGCTCTGGGAACACACTTTTATGGAAGAAAATTTGCAGTAGGGTATTTGAGTGAGGCTTTTACGCTGTTTTCTGAAAAGTAAAGCAGGAAATAAAATAATAATAAATAAATAAGCCCCAAATCCACAGGACAAAAAACCCCAAAACAACCCAACACTGGAAAAACTTTTTCACTATACTTGACTTTGTTTAAATGTTGGGTCAGGTACTCTGATATTCCAAGACTGTGTATGTAGTATCCAAGGATGTGCGTGTGTGGTGTTAGATGTTTACATGGGACTGTGTCCTTACAGTGAGTGACTGGAGGCAGCCAACAGATATATTAATTGCTTCAGTGAGGGATTCAACAACTGGGAGAAGGGGGACCATATTTTTTCCTCTCTACAAAGAAATGACCTTATGGAAGTTCTTACTGTATTAGTGTAGATGAAGGTGTGATATCATCCCTCAAGAAGAAGTTGAATGAGGCGAGCATTTAAGCTGGGGAGTTCAGACACTTCTGTATGCATCAGATGTAAAACATTGTCATGGAATTTTACCCCAGCATTGCCAAATGTTCAGTTAAATGTTGTTACATTTATGTCTGTAAAGGTGGTGGCAGTATGGTTCCACTGATCTGTTGTTTAAGTGATTCAGCTTAAACCAAGTCTTTATTCTCCAATGCAATTCAGATATTTCAGATATTCCTTTGCTTTCACTAGTAACTAATATTGCATCACTAACAGTTCAGTGTGTTCCTAAAATATATAAACCCCCATGTGATTACAGGTGACATTTATAGGAACTAGCCCAAAGTTAGTTTCTGTTTTTTCAAGGGACACTTTAAAACTCCCTGTGGTAGTTTTCTTCTGGAATCAGTTATAAGAGAATTGGAAAGCTTATAAGGCTTGCATTTTCTAATTATCCAGGTCATATTAATTTCCATCCACCAAGATGACCATATACTTTATTGTTTACAACTCCTAAATATGCCTCTTAAGGATTTCCTAATCATATGCTAGCTTTAAGTTTTTTGGTAGCATTGAGCCTTGGAAAATTTCAGTGTGATTTTAAAATGAAGTTTCTAGTGCGAGAGCCTATCGTGAGCTAGCCTTTAGAGTTAGCAATCCCTAGTCATTGGCCAGCATCAACAGTGTATTTTGGAGAAATAAGTTATGGAAAGCAACTGTGTGGAACCAGAGGAAAAGACAGGAGAATAGATTGTCCATTTCCTGAGGATTATGTTAAGCAAGGATAATGCCTATTATTGCTCTGTAATGAGTAAAAAGATCTACAGGTACTGTTATCACTGGAATGTTTTGCATGAATTTCTAAGCTGATTGCTCAGGATAAATTTTAGTAATCAGTAAATACCCTCTGCTGCTCTAGTCAGAGCTGAGTGCTCTGGACCTTGCATGTTCAGAGCTTATTGGTAAACTCCTAGTTATAAGAGGTGTCTCTCTCATTCTTTATTCCACTCTCCTCAAAGAGCTGTTCAGTTCCTTTAGAGCAGAACATAAAGTGATATTCTATTGAACTTCAGCCTCAAAGCTGTTGCAGTGATTATAAGGAAACTAGCACAGGGAGATGAGAGCAGATGATTCTGAGAGCCAAAGGAACATTGAATTTCCCTGCAGTGTTCTTGTTTGGTTTGTTTGGGTTCAGTGGTGGGTTTTTTTGGACTTTTTTGTAAGGGCTTGGTTTTTTTGGATTTGGTGTTTTCTTTCTTTGCTGTAATCCGAGCAGAGGACAATGAAAAATGATAAATGATAAATGCAGCTGAGCTACTTACTCATGCCTTCTATAAAATGAAAGTTTACAAAAATCAGTAAGGAATAGCGATGCACTGCCGTAGCATTTTAACCATTCATACAATATCTCTGAACACATACTTTTTGCTTCTCCTCCTGACTTTTTTCAATAGAAATGACCACTTGTAGTGTGTCCTTTACTAAAATCAAGCAGTGACACTGAGATTATGCACCATATTTCAAGATCTCCTACTCACTTTGATGTAGTGAAGAGTTCAGAACTATGTAAAGTAGCCAGGAGCAAGAAGGACTGACAAAAGTAGCCTCTGGTATGGCTGTTCATTGTTAAAATTCAGAGCTGCTAGGTCTATTTTTCTCCAAGACAGCTTTGAATCAGAGTAAAAGCATCTTCCTGAAAAATCCTTTTTGAACAGAAAGGCCAGTGGCTTTTTCTCCATTTTTCCAGTCATTATCTCTTTTATCAAGACTCTTGAAAAAAATCAAAGGATCATTGCATAGAAAAAATTAAAAACCTGTGGTTTCAAATAATACTTAAAGCACATCTTCAGATCGATGCTTAAACAAAAGTTCCTTTGCGTCATGATCAAAAGTCTTGTGCATTCATCATATCAAACACTCTAATGAGAGACCTTGTGTTGACATATATTTTACAGTCACATCTATGTAATACTTTTGTGGAAAATATGCTAGATTTTTCAGTGTCTTTTCTGTGCGATTTACAGAATTCTCAAGGATTGTTTTGTTAGATAAGTCAGAATTTTAAACAGCCATCTTTTTATCTAAAAGATAAAAAAGCTCCAGATCAACAAACTTTAATGTTGTGAAGTCCAATGACAGCAGACACTTATTGCCTGACCTCAAAATATTGTATTAATGTTTCTTTGTTCTCAATTTTTTACTTGAACAGTGAACCTGTTTTTTACTTCTATATGTAAATAAAGTGCAGTACTATCAAACTATTTTGCAGAAGAAACACTATTATGAATTGTCTATTGTATGATGACTTATATCCTAAAATTTATTGTTTCATGGGAATCAATCTATATTATACTGATTTACAAGGTTTTATTCAGTTCTATCCTTATGTAGTGATTGAAATATGCTTGCTAGCCAAGTATAGAACCACTGTGGCATGAAAGCAATTAATAACAGAACCTCAGAGGATGGGCACTTTGTTCTACAATGAATGAAGCACAGGGATTTCTCCTTATACTTAACATTTTGTGCACAAGTTCTTTAGACTACCTCTTTGGTTTTTTGATTTGTAACTGAGAATGCAAGTGTCCTATAGCATGGCAAAAGGCTCTCGCCAGGCATGATTAAGTGCCAAAATGAAATACAGAAAAGTTTTCTTGTGAGGAAAAAAATAGGCTGGTGCTTCCTTTTGACTTTAGAAGACTACCTGCTAGGAAAACTGCATGTTAAGCATCTTCCCTAGATGAAGAAAGTTTGTATGTTTCTTCTGAGACTCTCAGGTCTGATTTCCCATTTCTGAGGACACCCAAATCCTTCATGCCCCTGCAAAATTCAAAAGAGCCCTCTTCACCTTCAAAAGGGCTTTTCACCACTAAAGCCTTCATCATTCTTCCAGGAATTTCATGTTGCCCTTGATAACTATTGTCTACACTATAATGCAGCCTTAGCTCATAGGTTGTAAAATTTGTTTGGTTGTGAAGCAAGGGAAGGTACCCAAACATTGTTTGAAACAGATGTACATGTTGCAGAAACCACAACTTAGAATAAAGGAGATAAAAAATAATAATTTGCTACTCTATTCAGAAACATTATAATGCTTAAATGCATGTTTTAGATTCCTAATATCATAAACATTTATTCCATCTGTTCTTATGGAACAAGCTGATCATTTTCAATTGAGCTGCAGCATTTCTATCTATTCATTGCAGCATTTGACTGCTAAAAACTTCCTGCACTGTAGAAAATGCCTGCAGTACACCAGCCACAGCATATTTCATTATGTGGCACAATATGCTTTTTGAAGTTTATTAAAAATGTGCATTCTTTACTATCTTTTCAAAACAATTAAGCCAGAACCCAGAAATACCATTTAGCTAAATATCTGATATGCAGAGTCGGTTCAAGTCTTCAATCCTCTATCATCATCCAGTCCAATGTACTAGTCAGAGGAGTTTATCTAAATCTATTGGCACAAATGAAAATTCCTTAAACAGAAGACAGAGGTGGGGCACTAACCATTCCAAGATGGATTTTGGTCCACAGTAATTTTCTGAAACAAAATAATTTTGCTATTCTTTGACACTGTACAGCTGAATCAAGACAGAAATCTGTTTTAACAATTCCTGCAAATGTTACAGAATATAATATAGATTTTTAAATATTTAATTTATGTGACTGATTCATTGAAGGAGAATATCAATAACTTGCTTTTAGGAACCAGACATTAAGTTTTGAAAAGACATATTATCAAAATTAGATCAACGAATAAGAAATGTTTGAATGGGCATCTTCATATAAGGAATCTATTATTTTTGCTTAGAAGAAGCTCAAACAATGCCATTCGCTTTGACAGAGAAGCAGCTCTGTACACTCCGGAGTAATGCTTTTAGTCCTGATAGAATCCACCTGAAAGCAGTAGATTCTTTGGTGATAGCAATCACTATTGATCCAGTTATGGTTTAGCTTTTTTTTTCTTTTAATTAACACAGATCTAAGATATTTAGGTTGTCAGATAGCTTGAATTCAAGTGTAAATTTTGGGGGAGCTGGGACTGTTTGCATGTTAATGTCTTGCATCAGTCAAAATCAAAACTGATCTACCATCTACCGGGTAAATCAGGGATTTTAAAGGGACTCACACACTGTGCTGCCAAAAAGAAGAAATTGGCCCCACCATAAGAGCTAGGCTGAGTAAGACAGAGAGTGATGCAATACTTTTTCATTTTAGAAAGGGAAGAATTGCTTTCCAGAATTTTCAGCTCATATGCAGCCTCATTATCCTTTACTTTTTTCCCACCTTTTCGTTGTCCATTCACTAAAATGGTTTGCATGGTATTTCTGCTAGTTGTGGTCTTGGGCAAGGGACTATATGTGGGCTTCCAGAACTGATTTTGTAGAAATATTGAAGACCAAATAATATTGCCTCTTTCAGGATTCTTTATACATTTCTTTTTTCTTTAAGAATCTACAATTCTGAATATAAATAATCTGTTTTCATTGAGATTATTCTTATTGCTTTCCATTCAAAAATTAAAATAAGATAATCTGGGGGGCTTTTACAGCAGTTTTTAAGGACCTTACCGATATGAAACGCAAACTGCAAATGTAGGAACTTTATTGATCCTTGTTACATTGTAGACTGCATTTTAGTCTGAACTAAACTTTGTTTTCCAGTGAAAATAGTTTATTTTAATCACCCCTATACTTTAATTCAGATAAGACAAATTATGCTATTTTGATTGACCTAATTGTCCATTTTTCCTTTTGATCTTGAGGGCTTTCATCCATATCTGTGTGAAAGGGAAAGACACAAGACCTTGAGCAGCACAATGAATCCATGGGGTTCACATGGAAGGAGAACCTATAGGAGGAAAGGAAGTCTTTGTAGTAGAAGGTTAGTAGATGGGCATGATGGACATATTATCCCTGTTTAGCACAGAGACATACTCACCTCTGGTATTTTGAAGTCAAATGATGAAAATGATTACAGATCTGACAAAGTATCACACATAATTTTATTATAAGAAATTTTACTAATATGCCAGTTCAGTTCACTTTAACTGATAAGGCTTATATAAATCATCTTTCAAAACCCGAGTGTTAAATTCAATGTCTTGCTTTATTAATAGCGATATGAAAATTCTCTGAGATCAAGATGAATTTCTATAATTAGATCAAGGTGTTGTTTCTACCTGGTGACTCACTGAGAAGGGAAAACAGTTTGGAGTGTTTAAAGAAGAAATAAGATAAAGACATAAGGAGAAAAACTGAGTAGCAGAAAGAAAAAATAAAAAACAACTATTGAGTAAAAATATGCATGGTTGGTTCAAAACCTGAAAGCTGTATTGAAGGATCAATAAGTGCTGCTGTATTAAACAGATTACCAATACTAAAAAATTGTACAGTTCTAATTGCTGAAGCATGATAATTAAAAAAAAATTTTAAGAATCTAAAGAGGAATGACCTGTGCACAAC
The DNA here is from genome assembly GCA_013399135.1 of Heliornis fulica. Lineage (NCBI taxonomy): Eukaryota > Metazoa > Chordata > Aves > Gruiformes > Heliornithidae > Heliornis > Heliornis fulica. Next base: position 11,742 of record VXBZ01008383.1, on the reverse strand, counting down.
CCATTTCATTTATTCGAATGAATTTTTCCCAGATCTGAAGAGTGATTCTAAGGTAAAATGTAAGCATAGAGAAGGTGATATCTGTAGATTTCTTCCAGAACTATTTTCATATAATTATGTAGGAAGATCTCATATGATTTGATCCTCTGGAGTTCTCTCTCATTTACAAATATTGGAGGAGTTTATTTTGGCCATCACAGGTTTGTTTTGGCACTCAGTCATATTGCAGAAGAATTTTATAAACATACTATAGTTAGAGCTACAAATGACAAACATTTCTGGGCAAATGAAGTACTTATGAATTACTCATGTTGGGAGGAATTAAGTAATTTCTAAGCAATATATTTACTAGGACTTGTACATAGCCATGGCTCAGCAATATGGCTCTATATCAATGCAAGAAGTTGATGAAAATATCAGATTGAATAAGAGCAAAGAGGAAACTAGAAAAAGTTGAAAAAATCTTAATTCGACAGTTCTGGAATGAAAAAGTTTGATTATGGGTTTTTCTTCATTTACAAATGAGTCTTTGCTTTAGAGTAAATAATATTTTTTTAAGGGTAAGATTTATATGTTTCCCTCCACCAAAAAAGTTTAAAGATGTTGTTTGGTTTTCAACTGTGGTTTAAACATTCAACAAAATAAATAAATCATACCTGTATCTCTTCTTGGTTCTACACTGATGCATTCAATTCTTGGAAGGATTAAATCAATAATAGTAAAAAAAAAATAACTGAGATGTTTGGCAAGACATTTTTTTTTCCAGAATTCTATTTAAAACTTTGTGGCAATGTTATTAACTTTTTAAACGAGGCTGTTTTAATTTTAAAATAAGCATTATTTTGAAATGTATCTTTTAAAATAAACTCTTCATATAATAGCAATACTTTAAACATATTTCAAAGAAAGTGAGGGAGAACAGACTACTTGAGTCTTCAAAGTATAAACTGCCAAAGAATGCCTTGTTTATCCAGAAAGGAAAATGTTCACTATGTTTTGTGTATGGACATTGATTTTGAATTTATAGGGACAACTCATGCATGAAATTATACCAATATCTAATTGCCATGTTACCAGGTAGACTATAGCATTATGCAGGAGGTCAATTAATAAGACTGCAACAGGTTAAGGAACATGGATAATGGGGACGGAATATTTACTCATGCTAATTAAACTATACATTTAGCAGTTGTTTCATTCAGAAAAATAATTGTCAATTTGAAACAGGCCCTTTAAAAATTTCAACAAAATAAAGCTTTATGCAATTTTTTTTTATTTTTCACACGAAAATTGGTACCCCTCTATTTATATTCCAGACCTTGATTAAGAGTCTGTTTCACTTATAAAAGTAGATCAAATCAAAACCAATTTAAACATATCAATACGTGTTATATTTTATTAGCTATTGCAGTAACTGTCTACTGGGAAATATTTTGTTTACTTCTGGTACTTCCCTGAAAACCTTAAAAATCTTTGAAGTAGAAATACTATAACATGAAGGAACAAGTTAAAATCTACCAACTCATACACTATCTTAATTAAATGAACCTTCAGCCTGTGTTTAATTTTACCTTTTTAAAAATAAATGTGTAATTAATTCATTTTTAATTAAATTGAGAAATTATCTCACTAAGATTTCAATGTTTTACATTACAAAGATCTTGTAGTTAGAAATTATTAAAAACTAATGATTTTGTATGAACACTAATAAAAGACATTAGAGTGATTAGAAATAATCTCATAACTGGTGGGTATTTCTTAGGTATGCAAAATAGCTTTTATAAGAAAAATCTTAGGGGTGGGAAAAAATCCCAAAACTCTGTTTTGAAGCTTTGTTAATCCAAACTGTAGTCTTGCATTGAACAATCTTCAGGTAAAAGTTAATGCTTTGAAGTTATGGCTGTATTGACAGTACAGTTTAGACCAGTTGGATCAGAGCTCTAGAACAATACAGTGGTGTTGAGAAACTGATATTAACACTGTAGGTATCTCAGGGGTTCAGCTTTACTTCTCAGTCACTTTAATCTTGTCATACGGCCTAAATGTCTATTTGCCAACATAGAACATCTTCTAGTTTAGTTTTACATGAAAGCAGTCTAGTCCAGATGCTTTGAGATCATTTTATCATGCAAACTGGCTAAGAGGGAATATCTGGGACACTTATTCCTGATCTGGACTAGGTTTATAATGTAGATGAACCTTAAGGTGTTGTCAACATGGTGGTATGACTCAGCGGTGCTGCAGTTCTGGCATCAGTCTCCTCATTGACCTGGTTTAATGTATCTTGTTGTTGATTTGGTTTCCAGACATCTTTTAGTTCCTGGCAGCTGTATTCATTTTGGATGGAAGTAACCTGCCACCAGATATACATCAACTGTGTTAACACCTGTCTAGACAAGCCACAAGTGTCGGAACCAATTTGACCTTCAGACAGAGGTGGGGAAAATTTCAACTAAAATTATCCTCAATGAGAAGAATAGACACTATAGATATATAAACTTCAGAATTTAACTTCTTCAGCATACAGATCGTCTCCTTTTATGTGAATTTATTAATCTAGTCACTATTTTATGCAAAATGTGTGTGTGAATAGTGATATTAATTTAATTTTCTTACCTAAAAGTGTCATCCTAAATTAGGATTACTCCAAAGCTCCTTGAAGATTTGTTTAAATTATCCTAAAGGGGTGGGACAGGAAGACAGACAAAGAAGCCAATCACTAGATGATTGGGCACTGCCTAGTGGTGAAAGAAACCCATTGTTCTCTGAGGTTACACTGGGATTCAGTGAAGATGTTTAGATACTACCTCATTTAATAGCTCCTGTTCCAAGTTTAAGTTTTAGCAGAAGTGTTTCTCAGAGTCCAATTAGAGTTACCAAGTTCTCACTTCATATGATTTTTAATGTTTTTTTTATAACCCCTCTATTGCTCCCACTGAGCTCCAGGGATCTGACAGTACAGAAAGGCTCAATTCTACTTTCATTTAAGCTAGGGTAGTTCAAATTGGTTTTTAGCTCATCTCTGAACAAAGTCTTCTACTTTCATAATTTTTCACTTGTCTTCTGCTCAGATGATAGATATTTCATTATCAGTGGATAAAAGAGGACAGCTACTTAGATGGAAATATGGAAGATGGAGAAACATGAGAGCTGCTGAGTTTTGTCTTTGAAATAAAAAGGACAGAAGAAGAAATTATTGTGTATCTGTCTTCCTTGTCTGAACTTCTACAGATCAAGAATTCAGTGTGTACCTTCTGGAGCTAGGTAGGAAGTAATTTAAAAATATTTACCATGGTTAACTGAAGTCATGGTATAGCAAAAACATTGGAATAGTTTTCTCTGGGGTATGCTTGTACATTCATTTGGTGGACTAAGTATAGCAAGCAACGGTTATACCAAGTTGCCATGGTTTAACCACAGCTGGAAGCTGAGCACCACGCAGCTTCTCATTCACTGCTCCACCTACCCTCCCCTTCTTGCAGAGGGATGGGTAGAAGAATAGGAAGACAAAATCAAACCTTATGGGGTGGGATAGGGACAGTTTACTGGGATAACAGAGAGAGAGAGAGAGAGAGAAAACAATAAGAGGGCTTTTAAGCAAAATATAGGAAACCAGTGATACACGATGCAGTTTCTCACCTAACAGCACAACTCAGACCATACAGCTCAGAGCCGTCCCAAAGACGGACCATCCTAAAGTTGCATGTCCCTCACCCATCAGCCACCCTTTATGTTGAGCATGCCATGATGGTATGGAATATCCCCTTTGGTTAGTTTGGGTCGCCTGTCCTTTCGGTGTCCCCCCACAGCTGTCTCAGTGCTCCCACCTTCTTGTTATCAGGGCAGCATGAAAAACTGGAAAGTCCTTGACTACTTGTCAACAACTAAAACGTCGGGGTGTTATCAACGTTGCTGTCATTGTAAATTCCAAACACAGCACTACCTCAGCTGCTGGGAAGAAAACTAATTCTACCCTAGTCAAACCCAGGACACAAATAAAACCCTGTGGTTATAATGTATGATGTCTTCTACAAATTTCCTCATTTACAAATGGGGAATAAAGCCTTTTGAATGCTGAAGATCATTTAAAAACTGGCGATAAATATTCAAAAAATGGAGCTGATTTTTCAGGCCAATGTTCCAACTATGATATGTTAACAGGTTTATGCTGATATTTCACCCATCTCCTTAGAAATTACATTGGTCTGTATATGTAGAAATGTTAAGTGCTTATGCCATCATACTGAAAAGTGTACTTTAAGATATCAGGGGTTTCACATTTTAAAAGCATGATGTGCACCATTTATGTAAAAGAACTTTCATTTTCTGATGTGCATTTGACATAAATGACCTAAACTGTAATGTTCTTTTTTAGAGGTTCAAGGTACACTGGCTCTTACCTTCTTAATGACTATATACTTTGCTATAAGCAATGAAACCTTAACCAGACTGTTCCTAGTTTATCTGAACATTTAATCTAAAAATTCAGATTAGGTTCTGAGTCTTGGCATTACTGATAAAAGCATTATGTTTTAGTTATGTTTTAAGCTGACTGGTACAGAGAAAATGTGTGTGTGTGTGTATAAATAGAAAAACATACAGGAAACTGGAAAGTCCTTACTGGTGCTCTAAAACTATCTAAACCAATACTTCAGGAAAACTGTCTTCCAAAATTTCTCTCCTTCTCTGTGGTAAATATAACAAAATATCTTCTGAAATGCCTGTAAATGAAGACTGACAAAAAATAATGAAAGATTTTTTCTTGTTATTTTCCCGGTGGAGTTAATGAGGATTATAAATATCATAGAATAGTTTGCATTGGAAGGGACCTCAAAGATCATCTAATTCAAATCCCCACAACCTTCTCTTCTCCAAGCTGAACAAGCCAGGCTCTCTGAGACTGTTTTCATAGAGGTGCTCCAGCCCTTTAATCATTACAAGTCCAAGTAGATGGCAGCAGTCTATTTCCTTAGTTTAACTTCAGCTTTGTATATCTGCTCAAAGTGTTACAGCAATTCACTATTACAGCTATGAAATGACCTAGATAGTGACAGGTGAATCACATTAGTGGTTACATTAGTGGGTTCACTAATACTTCCCTATCGACCTACCACTCAGAATATATATGTGCATAGGTTTGGAGCTTTGAAACTGATGCTACAATAGATATATATTGGTAAATCCTACCGCATTACAGTAATATACTTACAATTACTGTGTGGCATGGAATTGTGCTTTTCTCAAAGCTTGAGAAGAAATTTCCTTAGTGTATAAGATTTTATATTTTTTTTATGAAAATGTTGAAATGTTTTTCTTTTAAAGTAAAAAGTAAAACAGTCAAGTTCCTTTTTTAAAACTAGATCTCCTGGTGAGAACGGGCTCCCATTGTTTTACCCAGATATCTTACACAGCTTATCAGGAATTAGTAAAATGGCAATCTCTGTGCAAGAAGACCTTTTCCTTCAATAAAATCAAATAAAAATACATCCCTCCCGTTTTCTACCACTTGAGAACTGCAGCATATGTAGGCAAAGAACAGCAGTTGTGGGAAGCAGACATGCCTACTTTGGCCTATGGTTGAGACCCCAGCAAGCAGCAGGAGTCAAAAAGAGAGGTTTCCAGATCAGAGACTTTCCTGATGTAAGGTGGCAGCTGCTCGCAGAGCCCCTGCTACCCCGCAGATGGCTGAGGCATCCGTACCCACCAAGAGCAGCCAGGTCCCAGCTTTGAGATCTTCCCTGCTGCGGAGGGCTATGTCACTATAGGCAGCTCTGCTACACTCATATAGAGGCATCTGGGTTTTGCTGGCACATTAATGCTTGCACACTGGTCTCATGGAAAGTTGCATCAATGGCTATTTTATAAACCGGCTCTCTGGACTGGGAGCAGTAACTTAAAGGAATTTACCATCCAGGGTTATTGATGGTAATAGCCTTTTTCTCAAAACAAAAATGCTCATCTTGCTGCATATATTGGTGCTTGTCTGTTTGGTTAATGTCAATTGATGTGATTTGTGGCTTCTATCTTTCTTCAGCTTTTTGAAAGAGAAATTACTATCCCATTTTTAAAACTATAAAATTTTCAGTGATGCATAAGTGCTTACAGGTATTTTGTGTGTCTATATGTGACTGAAATAAAATTGGCAATTTTTTTAATCTGTAGTACATGAAACTGTAAACATATTGTTAGGTACATAGGCTGGTACTCCAGAGCATTATATGAAAACAGCAGATGTTAAATTATCATAGACCCAGAGAGACTGTGAGTTACACATCCCTAGGAAGCTTATGCAGATAAGTCTACAGGGTTCCATAATAAATTTAGCTCATTTAACATTTAAGAATTAGTCAATAATATGTTGTTTAGTTCTTACAGAAATGTACATTGATGATATAATAACATCAATAGTAAAATCAGTGGATTCTATAATTCCAAAGATTATTGTCCAGTGAGGAGGGGGGAAACACCCCAAACCCCTCTGTTTTTACACAGTATTAGCAAGCAGATAGAAAAAAATACCAAAACAAAACAGTTTCCATCCTCCACTCTGAGTTCTGCAGAGGCTTGTTCTTTGAAGAAGAGCATCCCTGTTGCAGCCTTTGCAAAGGCAAAGCTGTCAGAGCTCTTCAGGTGTCAGGTTAAGAGACTGCTGAAGTGTGCACCACAGCCACCTGAAGATAGTGGCTCTGGCATTGTGTCACCTTCTAGGATCTGAGACTAAATTTTGTATATCAAAACACAAAGGATGTACAAGACAATAGCAATAGCTTCCATGTTTTGAGTGATCGTGAGTTACCCAGGAGTCTGATTTTTATTTGCTTTTACATGATTTGTTTTTTAGGGTGTATGTCTGATGTCTCAACTCTGTCTCTTCAGGATCAGCTCCTTTCCAACAGTTCTTCAGGAACCTTTTATTCTTCTCGGAAAGGACTGGCCTAATTGCAAGTAGCCTCTTCTCTGCATTACTTCCAGATGAGAAACAATCACTATGTTGTAAACATTGTTGGAGGACATGAAATAACTGTGTCTTAGCTAGTAGGTAAATGATAATGTTTTGTTTAGGATGGTCAGCAGAAAGAGTGCATTGGTTGGTTCACAAGCAAATTTCCATGTGTTTCTTGTGTATATCATCTGTGGGATAGCTCCAAACAAGTAAGAGCTCCTTTCGAGTAGATCAAGACTGGGGATGAAAATGTTTCACAGATCAGGACTTGGCTGTGTCTACCATCATAAAGCTTTTATTATTTATTCAGTATTCTGTTGAGGAACAGGCACTGTGACTGCCGTACAGGAGCTCTGAATGTTTTCATAGAAATGCTTGGATGCTTTTATATGTACCAGAAACTGGGGGTTATTTTGTTGCATGTCACTCTCATAACAAATTTCTTTGAGATGGTGCAAGGCCAAGTAGAACAGACAAAAATTTGTTACCTGGTTATCAGATGTACTGTTTTTTGTAAAAGCACAAATCCTTTGTAACATCTGGCCATGAAGTTAGTGACTAACTTTAGAATAGGAAGAGCTACTCCTTTGCAAAATTGGACTTGGCCAGTCACAATTCATAGGTTTATTTTCCCTTCACTTACATATTCAAGATAAAAACATTACTTTCCATAGCTCCTCTTACTTTATTTCTTAGAGATTCTCTATTGTGGCTTGGGAGTTCTCTTGCTTTCAGGACTACGAGACAACAGTATGTAGAGCAACTGGGTTACAGCTGAGCACACTGGTGGGATTTGCAGTGATTAGCTGAAGCAGTTTTGAGATAGGGACAGATCAGAGTCTTCATGGAATGGTGGATAGTCACCCATTATCTGTCTTACTTAAATAGAAAAAGTTTTTTTAGAAATATGTTTGCAAGCGCACAGGGATTTTGTGTCTAATGACTTTATCAAACACATATACAGGAAGCCCATCTGGGAGACAGATAGCATTTCTGAATGAAGAGGGAAAATAACATTAGGAATAAATTGTCATATTTTCAGGTGCATGAGCTGATTGGGATCTTTGAAGTCCCTATGAACCTGGAACACCTGATTCCTAACTGAACACAGAGAATTTGGTTTCCTTGACTATTTTAAGATGCCAAGTGCTGTAAGCAAGGGAACTGCATTCAGTTTATCACAGTTACCATTTATTGATGACAAAGTTGTAGCATACCTTAAAGCCAATGAATTCCATGTACATGTTTTGGGGGTTTTTTTTGTATGTCGGTAGAGTCCACCTCTGGTATTTCTACCAAATACTAGACCTTGACCCAAGAAAACACACAATCACTCCCAAACTTCTACAAAAACAATATGTCTTCTTCAAAGCCAATACATTTAATAATACAAAAATATGAGAGGTGGGTTTTTTCTCCTTTTGCATTAGGAGAGAACCTCAGGAGCTGCAAGGTTTGTGAAAGAAGATGAAAAAGGAATGAAAAGGTCCAGCACCCGTGAGTTCTAGAGTATGTGAAAACCGGCAGGCAGCTACTCATATGCAAGGCCTAGAGTTTTAATAAAATCAGAGTTCTACTAGGTAAAATTTGTGAATGTTTAGTGCCCTGGTATTGGGAGGGACATGCATTGTTATATGTAGTCTGTCGATGGTTAACTTTCAAAAGATGGGTTCTCATCTCTCTTGGTGTGTAATATTAATATAAATTATATATTAAATGTATTGCAGGTGTATATAAATTAAATATGTTTTCAGAATGGCTTTTGGCTAATAAGTTGACTCAAAGATTGAGGAATACAAACAAAATTGATCAAGTCACTTTATTTTCACCTCCATGCAGCCTGTTCTGGTGATTCTTATGATCAATTTTGAAATGGGATCTTTGTCGGTGGGCAAAGTGTTAAATTGGTAATTATTGTAGCCTTGCAGTGAATGTCATTGGTTTAGCCCTTGGGTGTTGTGGGTGGGGGTGGGGTGGGTTTTTTTTTGGTTGGTTGTGGTTTTGTAGGTTTTGTGTGTTTTGGTTTTTTCTTTGATTGTTACTATTTCTTATTATTTATTTGCTTGTTTATTATTTTAACCCAATAGTCTTGGCATACTCTCTTGTACTTAACAGTGCTTTATTTTGAGCATCAATGTATTGTGGAGATGTTTTATTCATCTCTGAGTCATTTTTATTCTGAAAATGTTGAAAACATTGTAGACACTTCAAGCTTAGGGTGTTCACTGTACTACAAACTGAATATTCCTCCTGTTATAATTATTACAGGCCAGGCATTTTCCCTACTAATTTATCTATAAGCAGAGAAGAAAAGATAGGCTGGTTTTATAGAGACATAGGATACCACATGGTTTAAATATATTTGTATATGCTGCCTTTCCTTGCGGGCGCATAACACACATCTATCACTGAATACACACTTCCTCTTTAATTATTTAACCTTCTTAGTTTCCCATCCTTTAAAAAATATTTACCATTTTGGATAAATGTTCTGAAGCTAAGGAAGCTTTGCCATTAAGTTTAAGGATTGATCCTAAATCTAGAAGATTTTTTCCTAAATCTTGAAATAGGTTGTGCAGTGCATCTTCACTCAGTGTGTGCTTCAAGAGGCTGGTACTGTTAAGAAAATCACTGTTTTAAGGGACTTTCTTCTTTTTAATTTATGGAAGGTTTTATAACATGCTGATTTTTTTTTATTTACCCTCCAGAGTAACTACTTCTTCTATCCCACATGATTTTTAGGGAGTTTTTTCCTCCCCTTTTCTGGATATAACTGAAAAAAAGCCCGAAAAAGTTTATAAATACCATCATTGTACAGTGAACATCTTTTTGTTGTTGTTGTTGTTGTTGTTTTTAATTCCAGCTTCTCTTTCCAGAGGTTTACTTGTTAAACCTGACACCTGTCCATAATGCACGCATCCCCACCTTTTCTTATCTTGATTTTTCTTATCTTGATTTTTCTTTTAGATGTTGGAGGATGAAAAATGGGGGTAAGGAGGTATGAAAGACTACACTTCTGATCACTGTATAAAACGTGCTGTGAAAAGATTCTGCTCATATAAAACTAATTTTGTGGAAACATGCTTAGGTCTTCCATTTGTACTGGGCTTTTTTTCTGTTGGGAAGCTGAATTTTTCCATTTTCTATAATATATTGGAGGTCATACTGTGGTGGTTTGGAAACAACTCTCACTGTTTTTCTACCAATTTGTGTGTGAATCACTCCTATAACCTACAAAGTAAAATTAAAGTGGGAAAATGAAGCTATTTCTCAACAGATGAAAGATGGAAGGTAAAGTGGTTTCAGCCATACTCTGCTCTGGAAAAGACTATTAATGTTTTCTCCAGTGTTGCTATAATTAAAGGCTATTGCAAGGCAAAGTACAGTACACTTCTGGTCTGAGAAAATTATAGAGAGACCATGACATTACCTAGATAAATACGTAGGGTGGGTTATCCAGGTCAGCAGTCTGACTGGCAGCCATATTGGGATTACCGGTGACGGCAACACCCCAGGCTGTGAGCTGCTGCTCCACATAACATGGTTTTTCTATTTGCAAGTGTGCATTCAGTCCACTTGCAGGCTGTAGTTACCAGAACTGTAAAATTCTTTGAGAAGCTCAGTATAAAGTCCTAAAGTCATGTGAAATGCTGTTATTTCATCAATGTCTGGTTGGGCTTACTGAGGGCTTACCCAGCTGGACGGGGACTTGTGTACTTAAAAGCATGACATTTTTAGAGAGCAGGATAGCCTCCTGTAACAAAAAATGTTTTAGGGGGCATCATTAGTGAGAAAGTGTAGAAAAATATCTGACATTTCCAATTACAAGATCCTATATTCAGCTTGCCTAATACTTTTTTAGATTTTAAATATTTATATATTTTTTTGGCTACACATCTGTTTCAAGCGGAATAGGTTTTAAAGTGTGATTATAATGTCACTGTTTCACTCAAGAAGGTTACAGAAAAGTGTTACCTTGCCAACATGAAAGAAATCTAAAATTTTTAGGTCTCAGTCTCTTGACAACCTCCCATTTTGTGAAACAGGGATTCGAAACATGTCGAAGAGGGAGTGAAGCAGTCAAGTTAGTGAAATGCTTTCAAATAGCACTGAAGTTTTCCCCGATTCAGTTAGGCTATAAGACTTCAAAAAATATTATTCTGTAAATATTCCCTGAATACTTTGAAATACTTAAGTGACTATGTTCTCTAATTAGACGTTGCGTCTCAAGCTAGCAGGTCTCAGCTGAGGCACTTGGGCACTCCCTGTGTTGTCACTGCCATGTCATTTTGTTGTTATCAAACTACCCCTGAAGCTGATAGCAGAAACATCTGTTGGCACGCACTGAAGATGGAAACCTGCTGCTCTTATTGGTTACTCTGTGCTCAGGCACTTGAGGTCAGTTGTTACACAGCCCTGTTGGGTCACAATGTTGGCAATTATTTGCTCCAGAGCCCTTAAAAGAAAAACAGCTAGACTTAGGACGCTGTGCAAAGAAAAGCTACAAAAAGAATTATTAACTCAGAGATATCAAATGCATAAAATGAGGAAATACGATTAAAAATAAAATCAAGGCTGAGTGTGCGTGGATAACCTTAAGTTGCCCTTCGTACACAAGTGCTTTATGATGCAGTTTCAATCACATACTTTCAAACTGTCGCTTCATGAGATGTCTGTTTCTTTCAGCATATATAATAAATAATGCTTGGAGATGAATTGCAGTGCTAAAGCAAATGAGACAAAAATCTGTCATTCTTCTATCTTGTTTACTGCAGGCAGACATAGAATCATAGAATCAT
>VXBZ01008382.1:0-20964 GCA_013399135.1 Heliornis fulica | reverse complement strand
TCCGCGGCTTTGCCGGCCAGGAAGCGTAAAAGGGAGCGCTCCAAAGCACCCGAGATAAGCGCTACCGATGAGGGCTGCGATGTAGAGGTTTTTATGTTCAGGCACCCTGAAGCCCTCGGAACCACGGTAGCTCCGGCGGGCACAGTAGTGCCGGCGGTGTTCTGGTTGTTGGGGAAAGGACGTGTTCGTTTGCGCAAGAGAAAGGAGACTTGTCGGTAGGGCTGACGGATGCCATCTTGTTGGGACCTTCGTGTTCTGGGTTTACTGAGTTAGAAAAGGACTTGATGTCCCCATGGGAATGAGATAAACACTGGTTTGCTTTCTGCCAGAACTCGCTGAATGGAAGAGCAAACAGGTTACTCGGGGGCGGGGCGGGGGGGACGGACACTGACTGTAGAGGACTTGACCTCTTTTAGTAATAACAATTTCTTCTCTTACTCCAGGCTTAGGAAGCGGATCCGCATGTGGCTGTGCTGTAGATTTGCCACTTCGGTTGACAAATACCCGTTGTGTGAATCATTATTGTTGTGGGCTGGACCCTCTTTGTCACTGTGATACAAGTGTCGTTTTTACATGACAGTGAGGCTCTTGGAAGGCGTGGGTGATGTTTAGAGTATTTATTCTCTTTGCTGGCTTTATGTCCTGGTTGTTTGGGGATTTTTGTTTATTTTCTAGAACAAGTATTTGCGCGGGGGTTTGGGCTAGAGGAGACTTGGATGTTAGTTATTGCAATTAGCGCAACAGCCAACTGTCATTTACTTATATCGGTGATGTAACTATGTGCTCAGGCCTAGGAAGCTGGGAACATCTTTCTTGACCTCATGCTCAACTGTCAGGCTCCGTTGCTGTTGAACACCTAAGTTTTGTAAACATGTAATAAAAGGATGTGACTCAAATTTCCAGTACATAAATTGAGTTGTTACCTCTGCTTCAAAGAAATAACTCTTAAGTAAAATTGCCTATCTTTGGTAGCTAAAACAAATTTAATTGGAAATTTCTGAATGATATTTCAAGGAATAACCCACTAGTAAGAAGAGTCCACTTTAAAGCTCTTGTCTCCTGGAGACATATGGACTTCATTCTTTGTGTGTAATTCTGAATTCAGTGAATTGGTCCTTCTGCTAGAAGGTTTCAGATCAACATGAAAGGGTAGAATATTATGGTTTTATGAATTTTTCTTTCGAAACTTTAAGAAGAGGTGCTTAGTCAGGTTGATGTGCTTTATATAGAGAATCAGTTTGTTTTTCTTACTATTATTTCTCTGGTTTTTTTTTTTTTTTTGTTCCTAAATGAAATTTTAACCCGGTGCAGCTATTCCAGTGAACATGCCCTTTGCAGTAGCATCTATGTAGTGTTGGAGGCATTATCTGGTTAAATTTCCAGACTGAGGTTGCAGCTAAAATTGTGGGAATTGCACCTTAATCTCTCTGATGGCCAGTTTTCATCTTTTGCCACCTGATGCAAAAGTGTGGCAAACTACAGTATGACTGATTTGAGTGATAAAATGATTAGCTGCCATCAAAAGGAGCAGCATCCCGTGTTCTGGCTTTGTGACCTCTCCCTAGAGTCCTCTGGACTCTGTTCAGCTAGCTCGACTTAATCAAACTGACAGAAATCAAATCTTAACAAAGCCTATACAGGTTTATTCAGGGCTAGCGAGTTAAATGAGCTTTATGGCAGCCCTGGCAGGTGCTAGAATGAGGTGGAGGGCAAAATGTTTTGCGTGACAAGAAGGAAAGAAGGAAGTAGACCTTTGTCTTGGTAGTAGATTCACCTTTTCTAATGGAACTTTTATTTTGGGGAAGTGGAAGAGTTATTTTTACCTTGTATCAGTTAGATGGTCAAATTTATTTTACTCATACTTGAGGGGAATATGCTGTTAAAAGGAGGTAGCCTAATTACTGCGGTGACCAGAACTCTGTTATGGTCTCGTGACCATGACTTTTGCAGTTCTTGAGGAACTGTTCTCGCTTCATATCTCGTTATTTATGTATAAAATGCAGCATTTAGCTATTGCTTTATTTTAAATTGGATTTGTGAAACAGTCTTGATGGTTCTGAAGGGCTTGGGAGTTAAAGGAGTGTTAATGTAGAACTAGAGCTCAAACACTTGCTTAAAAAATCTTGAAAATTTGTTCTCTCAAGGATTTTAAAAGTCTGATCACTTTCTGTGTCTTAAGAAATTAGTAGTTGTAATTGGAGTCTCTTAGAGTGAATTATTTATCTTTAGTGCTGCTTCTAAAGACCTTAAACTTTTTGCTTTTTAGAACAAATATGCATGAACGAGTGAACAGAACAGAGAGGCAGTTCAAATCTCTCCCAGCTAATCAACAGAGTCTTCTTCCTCAATTCCTTCCTCACCTTGACAAGATTCGGAAGTGCATTGACCATAATCAAGAGATACTGCAGACCATTGTGAATGACTGCGTTCATATGTTTGAAAATAAAGAATATGGAGAAGACGTATGTTAAAATGGACTTTTTAATACTGCAAAATTAAATTCTGTACTCTTTGAAATGTTATACACTTTGTTTTCCACACCTTTGGGCTTCCGACTTACTTTGCTTTTGCCTTACTGATTTTCTGCTTTCCTTGTGTTTGCTTACTTTTTTCTCTTTCTTTCACATCTTTGGAGGAGCTGTGATTTGTTGTTAGTCCGTATAGTTATGCTTATGAAAACTAATTGCAGAATTGGCAAATGACAGTAATCGCTTATTGTAAGAAAACTACAGTTTTTCAGTCCAGACTTACAGCTCTACCCTGGCTATGTTTAAAAGTTTTTTTCAGTTACCTCTGTAACTTTTGTCTTGCTGTATATTTTTATGTTACGGCATTCTAAATCAGTTACAGTTCTAGATAGGCCAAGCACTTTTAGTGTTCTTATCTGTAAAAAAAATTTTCACTACTTACTTTTTCAGTGTCTGTAAAAAAATAAAAAAAAAAGAAGTTGCACTCAGACTGGCAGAGGTGGAAACTGAAGTCCTTTTTTTGTTATTTGCAGGCAAAGTGCAGTAACGAGCAGCTCTAATATGTGTCAAGCAGTCTGCACTAGCTAAGCCCTGTTCTGTTACTGAAAGAGTACCAGTTGTACTGTATTATGCCGTGCTAGGTTTTGATTTATTTGATATGGAACCTGGTTTCTTGTGAGCTGATCTGAGACCAGCAAACTCAATTTGTTTAGGATTCTAAGTTGGATTTGAGCTGTGGTCCCAGGAGTGAAAAGCTAGTGCTTTGTCGGCTAAAACCTCCAACAGCCCTTTACATGTTTATTTCCAAACCTAAAAATACTTGGTAAATTTTCCACTAACTTTTTTTTTTTTATTTCCTCCCACACTTTAATCAGGGAAGAGGGAAGATTACACCAGCCTCAACATTTGACATGGATAAATTAAAATCTACATTGAAACAGTTTGTAAGAGACTGGAGCCAAGAGGGGAAGCCTGAGAGAGATGCCTGCTACCAGCCAATCATTAATGAAATTGTAAAGAACTTTCCAAAAGAAAGATGGTAATAGTGTTTTAAGACTTATTTTTATATGGGCGTACACTGTTGCACTAATCAAACAGTTTTTTATGGAGTAATTAAAAGGTTGGATTTAAAAATACAGACATTAATTTCCAATGCAATTGAAAAAAGCATAATTTTAAGCTGCACAATGGAATATCAAGTAAACAAGAAATAATATTACTTTTTTTTTCTGTAGCTTGATGTAACTGGAGATCTGATAATTTCATAGCATACCGAGGTCTCTCACTTAAAAAGTTAAGTGCTGTCAGTGAGGTGAAATTTGCAGGCTAGCACATTCTCGGTATGTGCTGCATCTGGAGGAGGAAGGGAAGGCTCAACCTCTAGACCAGTTTTATTGCACTAAGAATTCAGTAGTTAGTTCTAGCCTTGGTTTCAGACAGGTGTTACACAGCAAGTCTTAAGTTTTTCTGCATGTGTGACAGTAGCTTTGTTTACTGTGTTTGCTTGTTGACACCATCAAAATAGTAATTGGCACAGGGTGCTTTTGGAAACTTAAGTAGATGTATACTGGTACAATCTCTGAAGATAATACTGTAAGAATTCCATGTTTAATGTCTCTGCTATTTAGTCAGCCCAGTAGTCGTTATAAAGTACACTTCTGTTAAACTTAGCACTATTTTAATGGGAAGATTTGTGGACTTTTTACTGATAAATGCAGGTCGGAATTTAGGTTTGATGCAACTGGGCGTTTCTGTGTTTTCTTCTTTTTTGATAATTGCTCCTGAAGTACCAGTTTGAAAATACCTCCCACCAACCATGTTTTAATTTTCATTAGTGGAAACTGTTAGAGTGGCAGAACATGGAGTGGCCATGGTCGGTTTCTCTTTTGCCTTGGGCTAATATACCTCAAAGTGAATGCACCACTAAAAATGCTTTATCTGAAGGTGGGCTTTCTGACATGTTTTTAGTGCTAACGGTGCCCTACATAAGATAAAAGTTAATTAAATATTGCAGGTTACCTTATGTATCTCTGATACAGCAGATCTGTAGGAGAAGTCCTATGATTACATTTTGAATGTAATCATTCTAATCTCCAAGGCAGCAGTTCACCTGTTGCTCTGATGGTTAGTTATTTTGGTTGGGAGAGGTAACGTGTTAAATCTGAATAGTTATGTAGCTGAAGTTGTGAAGTTTTTCAACAATGAAATCTTTCAAAACTTCCAGTTGGTATTAGGAAGCAGTGTGTGTGGTAATGGATTGTTGAATCTGGAGTCGATGGCTTTGTTTCTTTACTAGGAATACTGCTTCTTGTTGTCACTACTAACCTGACAGTGCTTCTGTCCCTGTTGTGATGGCCCTGAAATACCTATTAGTTTTTCTGTGTCTTCAGGAATTTTAAACCATTACTATATAGATCAAACATGTCTGCTACAAGTCTGAGTTTCTCAGATAAATAATTTTTTT
Source organism: Heliornis fulica (assembly GCA_013399135.1). Classification (NCBI taxonomy): domain Eukaryota; kingdom Metazoa; phylum Chordata; class Aves; order Gruiformes; family Heliornithidae; genus Heliornis; species Heliornis fulica. Next base: position 16,032 of record VXBZ01008382.1, on the reverse strand, counting down.
TTACTTAGAAAATGTATTACATACATACTGTCATGGTTTAGCCAACAGTTGAGCACCACACAGCTGCTCGCTTGCTTCCACCAACAGGTGTAAAAGAGAGGGAGGGGAGAATTAAAAAAAACCCAGGAAAGCAAAGGCAAGCCTCATGGGTTGAGATAAGGACAGATTACTGTGACAGCAAAGGAAAGGAAAGAAAAGAAAAACAAACAGGACTTTTTAGCAAAATACATGAAACTGTTGCATGATGCAGTTTCTCACCAAACTGCACAATTCAGACCATAGAGCTTAGAGCCATCCTGAAGCTGGACCATCCCCAAACACAGTGTCCTCCCATGCTCTTCCCCCACCAGCCCCCCATTATGCTGAGCATGATATCATTGGTATGGAATAGCTCCTTTGGCCACTTTGGATCACCTGTCCTGGCCGTGTCCACTCCCAACTTCTTGGGTGCCCCCCACCCTCTTGTTATGAACAACTGAGAAGTTCTTGACTGCCTGGAAACAACTAAAAACATAGGGGTGTTATCAGCACTGCTCTCAGCCTAACTCCATAAAATAGCATTACACCGACTGCTAGAAAGAAATTTAACTCTACCCTAGCCAAACCAGGACACGTACCTGTTTAAAAGTTTAATATCCATGTTGTTATGAAGCTGTTTGTTTTCTCTGTTGCCAGTGACTAGAGGCTGGCTCTGCTGCTTATCTTAGTCAGAAAGACTGGTTTTCTTTGTGTATTATTAGGCCCTGACACCTCATCCTTGTGCTAGATGTAACTTCACTGACAAATCAGGATGGCTAGTCAATGTGGTTCCTTTTTTTACAGTTTCAGATAGGTTCATTTGTTCTAGTTTGAGGGGATGACAAGAGGTGGGGAGCAGGGGCCTGAAGTGACTGTAGAGAAGTTACTCTGGCTCTCGTGTATAGTGGGTACAAAGTCCAGTCCGGTTGTAGGCATTAGTGTGGGAAAACAGCCTGTAGATGGAACCTCAGACTTCATCTTTGCATTTCTTCTGGGTTCCCTTTTGTAGCTCAGTGCTGAAGTTTCCTGGCAAGATGGAATGAAAGTGCTACAGAAAAAATTAATTGTTCGCACAAACAGCTTTGTCCAGATTATTTTGTACTGAAAAAGGAGAAATAAACGTGTTAAAACTGTTAGTAGAAGTCACCTTTTTAATGGCTTCTGTGGAAATGTACAGTTTCTAGTTAGCGCTTTTAACATTGATTCTAAGCATTGAAATCACATGAAAAAGGGCTTTAAATTTTTTAAAGTATTCAAGTATGCTTTGCTTCGTACATCCATGTGTTGTGGTGTTCCTCATTGTAGGATTGGCTGGGAAAATAAATGTTTCATATACTCCTCTGAGAGGCAGAAGAGATGCAAATAATGGTTGAAAGCAGCTGTAAATTAGAGCAGTTTTGTGAGTAGGTGCTGCTGTTATCTTGTGTTTCAGTCCAGTCTTCTGAGAAGACTGTCATCCAAAAATAAAGTAAAATGGCAAAAGCTGCTTCTGTCTCCCATTCCTATTAAAAAATAATTCCTTCTTTCTCCTTCTCACCTTAGCAAAAAAATGTTAGTAGGATCAACAACACAGTTTTATGAGAAACTGAAGAACTGATAGATTTCATGCATTATTAATGTTGGAATTTAATTGCATTTCAGGGTTTCTGTAATACTGTTTACCTTTTGATGAAGCCATTTAAAGGTGTGGGATGTCTTGGCTGTTAATGAACCACAATCACCACTTTCTGTAGGGGAAAAAATAGTAAAACATAGATACATTTTTATTTCCTGAGGGAATTAAGTGGTCTGAGGAACCACCTTTAACTTGGAAATTAAAACCATCACATGGTCCATCAGTTGATGGCATTTCCCATGATTGTGTCAGGACAGCCCAAAAGAAGTCCCTCCTGTGCTTAGCTTGCATTTTGTTTGAAAAACACATCTATTTAGTCCTGATCCCAAGCTTGGCTATACTTCTTGCACATGATCAGTCACACTTGTAATGATAAAATTTTGGCTTTATATTTTAGTTAACTATGTAAAATACATTTGCCTTTGCAGGGTTTTTTAACCTCATCAGAAATTGTGCTCAGCCTAAACTTGGCTTTAAACACTGGATTTATAAGCAACCTATATCTTCAGTGTTCTTGCTTTGCAGGTCTTTAGTGTAGAAATATTGACTGCTAAATTGGGAAACTAACAGCTCTTCAGATGATTGTCCGTTTAACTGTCTTATTTTATTTTTTATTATTTTATTTGAAAATCTTTTAAAGAATGCAAAAAATAGGTAAGTGAACAGATGCAATTATCAGTATAAGTTTACAAGCATTACAGAGATAAGACATCAGGAAAGGAGTCTCATACTTAATTTTTTACATTACTGTTTCTTCTGATCCTCTGTGTATCAGCTGTATATTTCTTTATGCTTATTATCTTTTGCTAACATTGAATTGCAGTGATGAGTTTATGAAAATGAAGTTTGTGTTCTATCATGCACAATAATTTTTCTTATGCTGAAGTTCGGTTTACCCTTTCAACACCATCATGGGTTTTATTTTTTTGTTTAAAGCACAACAGGCATAAAATAAGAAACCTCTTTTTTATTATGTATAATTTTTCCCTTAAAAAAAGGAGACCAATTTAAAATCTTCATTATTGCCATTGTACTTCTAAAAGGTAGATCACACTGCAAGATGAACTACAGTAATGATCTGGCAGATTTTAGTCATTTCTAGTATGTGTCTCCACGACATTTTTAAGAGACTGCTGCAGCTTCAGTACTTGAGCCAAACATTTCCATGGAGCGCTCTTCATGTGCTCTGGCCAACTTTCTTTCCCCTTAACTCTCAGGTTAACAGGTGCGTGTTCCTTGTTGCCTACAGGTTTTTTAATGGGTACTTGTTGGATACCCATTTTTCTAACTAGTGCTGGCTCTGTGTTTTAGAAATCCTGCTCCTGCTGACTACCTCAAGGCCAGTTTCACTGTGGGTAGCCTTGGGTTGTCACCAGTTCAAGTTGTGTTTTTTGGATTGGCTTTGCTACTACTGCAATTACTCAAAGGAAAACAATGTTTTCCTAGCATCTTAAATTATCTCAATACTGTTTAACCATTAAAATACTTCCAAACCTGTTGAAAAATATTTACTGTTCCGATGATTCAAAAACTAGGCTAATAGGGTGCAATGCAATTTATAATACCACTGGTTTGAGAGCTTAATATTTTAATTCATCAGATGTGTCTTAAAAATTCTTTGAAAATCTTGAAAAACAAAAGGTGTTTATGGCTTTTTTTTTTTAGAGTACAGTATCAGCAGTCACTTATTATGCACCAAGCTTGTAGCATACCTTTTTAAAAAAAACTCCAATCTTTAAGTGTTTTGTAAGGCTAGTATTAATCCTGGTGGACTCAAGATTTGATTATATGGTGCTTTGTTAGCATAGTTCTGGTCTGCATGCTGAGATAAAACTGGTGGCCAGCACCAGTCTCTAGTGACTGAAGAGTATAGACAGAAATTAAAATGTTTAGCAAGCTTCCAGTTGCAAAGGAAAGTGCAGTTTAAATCTGCTACTTTTTGGAAGTAGTATAGTTCAGAGATACAAAAGTTATATATTGTGAATAAAAGGGTGCAGTACACTTATTACAAGCAATTCAAAATCAAACCTCTTCTTAAAAACTGTCTTTTCTAATGAATGCATAGTGGTATAAGGCTTTTCAACCCACTTGTGTGTTTACATGGGGGTGCAAAAATCTGTGTAGAGCTAGTCTAATTTTTTAATAAAATTAAATTGTAGGTAAATTAAGAAATAGGTTAGAGAAACATTTTTAAATTGTTAATAGATATTCCTCTATGAATAGAAAAAGCTGTAAGGCTAAGATTAATGTTTTTCTAGCATTTTACTTCTTCCTACTTCTTCTAGGTCCATGTTTTCAAAAAAATAATCTTGAACAAGTAGTTTTCCCTTGAGTTAACATTTTTTCAGCAGGACTTCCCGGCTAGCTTTCGTCTGGCATTCCCTTGCAGCAGAGAGGTAAGGAGAAGTGTTGCTTCATGGAAGTGCTCTCAAGCACAGCCTTGATTTCCTGCTTCTCCTTAATCAGAAAACAGAGAATCTGAAAGTGTAATGGAATGGAAATGAAAGTCTGGAATGAGAAGAACATAGAAATTTACTTTTAGGAAGCTTCACCACTTATATGATTAAGTCACACACCGAGACACATTGTTATAGTTTGTGTGGCCTTTAGAAAAGAATAATGCTTTCTTTTGTGTTTGGGTAATGGTCTTCAGGAATGCAGTACTTTTCAGAATTTACATAACCTGCTCACTTATCTTCATGCTCATGCGTTATGCCATCTCCTCTGAACCCATTTTTACATCCTGAATTTTTATGCAGTCAAAAGGTTTTGCATTTTGTTCTCTTTCCCCTTATGTTTGCAAGTGCTCATTGTGGCTTCCTTTGTTTAGTTGCATATAAATTGATAGGTGTTTTATTGCTGAAGGTAACATGCAAAAAGTACTGTGGTCTGAGTGTTCAAAGGTTACCTCTTTTTAGGTCAGGTATCTTTTTAGTTCGGCATGCAAGAGTGTTTTATAAATGAAAGTTTGATCACATTGTGATGGAAGACTAATGTATAAAAGACTTACATATTGTTTTTTCTACATGAAAAAAGAAATTTTGAAAATGTTCTCTTTGCTGCTAAACTTGCAGGATGGAGGAGGTTTCTTTAGGTATCTCAGTAAGCACACACTGGTTGTCTTACGGTTGTCCTCAACTTGATGCCTAGTTAGGGGAATTGCATGGTTAGAGGGCTGCTATGTACTTTAATTTAGGAGATTTTATGTCACTTAATGTCCTTGAGTGAAACCGGTGACCAGTGTATGTAAAATCCACAGAAGCTGAGAAGGTAACTAATCTAAAGTTTTTGCAGTCTGAATTGCTCACCAGCTTACAGAAGACTGATTTTGTGTTTCTGGTGTCAAAATACTTATTTTTCATGTGCTATAACCAAGAAGATTTCTATTAATTTTAGTAGTTCAGTGGGCCGCATAGAAAAATGTGATATATAATGTTCCTTCTTCAGTTCACTTAAGGGATTTTAGTTTGGTAACTGTGACGAGTTTTGGGGGAAAAATGTTTTGTAATTATGCTCTGTATTCTAAATGAGGGTTGTGTATGTTCTTTTGAGTAATTTCTGTGTATTATTTTGACCATACAGTTAACCAATCTGATCAAAACTGGCTCAGTTTGCATTTAAAAAGTAAAAGTCATACCAGAAATATCTGATATTATCTAAGTATATGGGGAAAAAATGTTTGACTGGCCCTCTGTAAGTTTTGTTAAGAGGTATCAGATAAAGACTTAACTTTTATTTTTGTTCTGTTGCAGGGATTTCTCCAAAGTTAATATCCTGGTACCTGGTGCTGGGCTAGGTAGATTGGCGTGGGAAATAGCTATGCTCGGTTATGCTTGCCAAGGAAATGAATGGAGCCTCTTTATGCTCTTTTCTTCTAACTTTGTACTCAACAGGTACATAGCTTATGTTTTACTTGCTGATTGAAACCTAGAGAGGCAACTCCTTAAGCGAGAAAAACTTGAATAAATAAAACTTGCAGGAACAGATTTGTAAGTCTTAATATAGGGCACACATAACCACATTTAGAATGTTTTAATGACGAAATAAAATTAGTTGGTAAAGTGGAGGAGGGAAGCATTGTACTGGAGTCAAAATTACATCAGGAAGCATTGCTTTTACGTGATGAGACTTAAAATCTCTAGATTTTCAGACTTTCTAGATTCACAGACTTTCAGACTTTTCTAGATTCACAGACTTTCTGCATAATTTTGAATAGGTTTTATATGATTTATTTCACATACCTTTTGTAAAGTGCACATCTCTCTCACTGGTGTCAAATATGGACTAGTAGTAACAGAGTAAACATGGGAAAGTGTTAAATTCCACACTAAAATTTAGGTTCTGTTTTAGTGTGGAAACCAACCATTGAAGCATGCTGAACCATTTCTTAAGCAAGTGGCTATAATAAAATAGTTTATACAAGATGAAGCTAGATGATCGGATGGCTGGAGCACCTCTCCTGTGAAGACCATCTGGGAGAGTTAGGCATATTCAGCCTGGAGAAGGCTCCAGGGAGATGTTTCTGCAGCCTTCCAGGGTCTAAAGAAAAGCTGGGAAGGAACAGTTTATAAGGGCATATAGTGACAGGGCAAGGAGCAAGGAGATTAAACTGGAAGAGGACAGGTTTATATTAGGTATTAGGAAGAAATTCTTCACAGAGGGTGGTGAGGCCCTGGCACGGGCTGCCCAGAGAAGCTGTGGCTGCCCCCTCCCTGGCAATGTTCAAGGCCAGGTTGGATGGGGCTTTGGGCAACCTTGTCTGGTGGAGAGTGTCATGGCAGTGGGTTGGAACTAGGTGGTCTTGAATGTCCTTTTGGACACAAACCATGATTTTATGATCAATTCCACAGTTACTGAGAGATACTAAATTTGAAGGTAGAAAATAGATTTAATTTAAAACAATGTTTCTGGGTTTGATATTCTGTTACTTGCATTGGAAATCACTTCATAATGAACTTGTTAGGAAAGAAGGCAACAAATGTAACTGCTGTTTTAAGAAAGACGGTGGGAAGACTTATCAGCTAGTACAACAGTGGTTTTGGGGTTGGGTGTCGTTTTGGGGGGATTTGTACCAAGTTTTGGGAGACAAAATTTGCCAGTTTGTTCTTAAGTCTGAAATGATATATCTGCTGAAAATATCTAAACTAATGGCTTGTATTAACGTGATATTTTGGAGCCCTGTTTGTAGGCTGATTTTCCACAGTACACTGTGATGATCATCTGTTACAGGTTATTCTCAAAAATAAAAAAGAGGAAAACATTGTTTGGTATGGCTGCTGTATGCCTGCTTAAAACAGTAGTGGTAAAAGTGATGAAAATAAGTCATTTGCTAGAGGTGTGTATGTTATTTTTCTTAGTCTTAAATGACTCTCATCTGGTGGTGAAATTACATATTACAGTCAAGCTGATCTAATGCTTTCCAGCTACTGAAAAGAGGTCACATTCTCCTTGTCCTTAGCTATGGAGCCATGCTGGCTCTTACAGTCTTTGGCCCTTATGAAATCATCCAAAGCAGCATAAAATTATGCATTTCCCATTTTTGGGAGCACTGAACAGCTGTCTTAGTGGTTCAAATCTGGAAGTTAACTTCACCCGTAACTACCTCTAATGTGTTCTTTTTCTTAAATAGTGAGCCTTTGACCTGTATGTAAAATTCTCATGAAGGTATATGCTTAGCTTATGGTAGTAATAATTCTCAGCAACATGTAGGGTTTTTTTGTATTTACACCTCTTTGCTAAATAATTTTTATATATATGTATATATATATGTATATATATATATGTGTTTGTATATATATATATATATATGCATCAGACTTTCTAGCAGTATTAGACAGCAAAATTGAGTGCTGTTCAGCTGTTGTAATCTTCCATCTTTGCTGAGGAAGTTACCAGTTCCAAGTCTCTTTGTTAACATGGAAGAGAATACTTAGCATTCTGAATGCACATATTTACCTTTATGGAACTGGAAGAGGCAATTTTCAACTTGTGCTGAAGGTGCCATTTAAAGAAGGATTTTGAGGATTAGTCTTCAACTACATTCTTAATGTTTGTTTTCAGTTGATAAAAGCATGACAATTTTGCTAACATGTGGTTATGTTTTGATATACCTTGTCTTCCTAAAAACAAACCACAGTCAAAGTCTATCTTGAGCACTACAAGTACTACAGTGGGCTCCAAGTTGTGTTAGTGAATTTAAGTCTGCTGTCTAAAGGTATCTGAATTTTTATACATGTAAAAAAAAAACCCTTAAACGTTTAACTTCTGTTACTGTGGGTAAAGTTGCATAGCATGGTACATGGAGAATGTGTAAAGGTGTGGTCACTGTAAGTTTTTGAAATTGATTAGTGTGTATAATTCCATTGAGGAAGCTCTAATATAATGACCCTGGAGTAGTTAAGCTAAAGTGGCTTTAAAGCCACTGCAGTCCTTGTACAAGAAATTGTGCTTCAGGTATAGGTAGGGTACTTATTGCTGAGGGATTTTTCTATTGTTTAAATGACTTCTGAATATATGGCAGGTGGCAGAAGTGATCACTGTCACATACAGACACAATTTTATACATGCTTTGGAAGAGCAGAAACTGTGAACAAGCATAATCTGTTCCTGCCTCTGTAGAGCATACCAGAATTTTTGGGGTGGTCTAGAGTCAGAGGACAGAATGTTACTTCCCTTTGACATCTGACAGGAGGGGAGACAATACTAGGGTGATATCTGTTTGGAGGTGATGGAGCCAGCTCATTGCTGACTTGCAGTTTTCTGCAGCTGGATGCTCTGAGCCATGGGGTCAGCAGCCTGTGTCCAAGAGCCTTTCAGTAGCAGTAGTCTCACTTAGGAATAGATTTGGGAAGCTTCAGTTGAAGTAATACAAGATCAGTTTCTACCCAAGTCAGAGTAGGGTTAGTTTGAAAAAGGCTTAATTAATACCAACCAGGAGCATTCATGTGAATAATTGGCTACTCTTTACTTTCTGGAAGAAATGTAATTGTAGATAAATCTTGATGTGTTGGAAGGCTGCTTAATGATGTTGTATGTCCATGAATGCCTTAGAAGGAAAAGAGTTGATTGTTTAAATCCGTGATCAGAACTAAGATTTGACCATCTTTTCAACAGCTGTCTTCCAAGCTGCACTTGGTTAAAAATGCTTTTTTTTTTTTTTTAACATAAATCTTTTGTTGGGACAGTGGAATTGTAAAGGGCTGCAGTAATTCGTTTCTAAGTATAAATCCTGAACCTTGACTGTGGTGAGGGATTGGTCTTTTACATTACATTGGAAATTCTTTTTGGAGCTGTGTGAAAGTTACATTATTTTTGAGGAAACTTTCATTGTTAAAGTTCTGAGAATAGGATGAATTTGGAACATATGGAGAATGCTAGAATGGTTAACACAAAACTCGTGTTGGTCATTGTAGGGGGGACTTGGTGGTCGTTTTTGATAAAGCGTGATTTTGGTTGTTTCTTTTTTAACCAAAATAGAAATTCCTTTCTTGAAGAAAATTATTCCCATATTATCAGAGCTTTTTTCCTGCTTTTTTTTCTTTGACTTAATATGAGATATTTAGTCATTATATAAGGAGTCACTTTGAGTACAGCTGCTCAATTACAGGTTGTTTTTATATCATATTTTAACTGATAAAATGAAATACAGATGTGACATGAAGAGGGAAAGTTATTTTGGAGACCTTACCACAGCTGTTTCTGTACACCAGCCAAAAGATTACATTTTCTATAACCTGGTAGATTGCTTGCAGTTTATTAAAGGTTTGATGATACGTGTTTTATGGGACAGGATTATCCCCTGATGTATAAGAAAGAAGCTAACTTTATTTTTTAATTACCACCTCATTTTACAGAACTGTGGGAATAGCTGCTTTTCATACTTTATATGCTACATTGTATCAGTTTTAAAAACTAGGTGACTTAGTTGGCTGTGTCAACCCACAAATTGTATTTGACAGGGACATGTTTACTTGGCGTAATTATAACACTACACGTTACTAACTTAAAATTACCTCTAGTGCAAAACCACTGTGCTTTGCAAAATGGAATTTATTTTTTAAATCTAGCAGCATCTTTTAAGTTAGCATCTGAAAAATGTTTTTGTTCTGCTGTGCTTCTAAAACCCCTATGATTTCAGTTCAGTAAAGACAGAAAAGTCTCATATCATCAATTCTACTTATCCTGCACAAGTTGTGCTTTTTTCAGTGGAGAATTAAGTTGTAATATAGTTAAAATTAGGGAAATAAAATTTAAAATTAAATAAGGGAGTTATTTTATGGTGGTAATTTGTGTGTCACAGTGACCCTATGGTCTCTTTGATCAGTTTGTAAATTGGTGGGCCGGCTGAAATGTTTTGAACTAGATGAAAGTCTATTATAAAATGTGTAGCTTTTGCAAGAACTTTGTTAACAAAACATGGGATGTTGGTGGAAGTATCTGACCCCCTACATTTCTAAATAATAGATAAGCAATTAGTTGAAACTGAGTTGTGCTAATTTCTTTATTTTGCAGATGCTCGGAAATTAACTCATGTAAGCTTTATCCCTGGATTCATCAGTTTAGCAATAACAGAAGATCTGCTGATCAGATACGTCCAATTTATTTCCCTGATGTTGATCCTCACAGTCTTCCTTCTGGTTCAAATTTCTCTATGACAGCAGGAGATTTTCAAGAAATTTATTCTGAGTGCAGTGAGTAAATACAAATTTCTAGACTCCCATGTAGGTCTGTGTTCAAAATACTTGTTTATGGGACAGGCAATTAATGATTACAAATGGAAGAGAACTGTATCTACAAGCACTAAGGACAAAGTACCAATTGTAGCAAGATTTTTCTTACTTCAAATAAGCTTTTCTTAATTATAAAAAATACGGACACCTCTTCTTAACAGAAATTTGTTGCAGTAGTCTGAGTAAGTAGTATTATGGAAAAGTTTGTGGTTTAGAAAAGTGATGTTTCAAAGGGAACAATGTAACTACTCACTTTTTTTAGCTGTAAAAAATAGTAAAGTGAGTTTGTTAATTCATTTCATGTTGTAAAAGCAAAGCAATCCGTTTCAGTTGTAGCAAATTATAAATGGAAAAAAACTCCATACTTTTTGACTCTCAGTAGTAAATTATTTCAGAGGCATTTTTGGGGATGATAGTTTGTGGAAGACTGGCACTTCTGTCAGTACAAATAACCTTATTTTTGTGGTGAAGTCAGGATGTGTTGTCCTCATTACAGCTATGAAGTAATTTTTTTCCTACTAACCTGATGTCGTATTAACTTGCAGAAGGCTATCTTAGTGCCTGCTCTACCAGTCACATTTTGGTGCTCTACCAGTCACATTTTGGATTTGATGAAGGGTAGCACTTTACCCAGTTCATTTATGTCATCTGCTATTCTAAAATACGCCCATTCAGAAAACGCTATTTTTTCCTTACACAGTATTGGATTATCACCTCAGATGTCTATTTTCTGTTTGGACCTTTCTGTTAGACTCACAGCAACTTCTTACTAGGATTGCCTAGATGTTGACTTGCCTTTTATTGTGCAGCTAGACTTCCAGATATTTTTGCATAAGAGCCCTCTTTATAATGGCTTGATAAATTGAGACTTTTCAACTGTTTATTTGCTGAACTTTAACACTTTTGCAATTTCAAGGGTATGTATTTAGAGAAAACAGGGAGACATGTGCTTTTAAAGATAGACTTTGACAGATCCTGCTTGTTAAATAAACTAGTAAAAAGCTGGAGACATACTCAAACGCTGAATAAAGTGCTTTAAAACCATGATTTATGAAAGTACACTTTATTGTACAGACCTGTATTGTTATAGATATTAACTAGTCAGACACAAAATACTCATCAGTTTTGCAGTCTGACTTTTTAGCAGTCATAGTAATGAAGTTCATAGGTGATAATAATAGTAATATACTTGGGCTGCCATTTACATAAAATGTGTAATAATATTTACAGTTTACAATATGTTTCATAAATAGATCTCATAACATGAAGAATTTTATAAAATGCATAAATAATATACATAATATTTTGGCATGTGTATGCATACACACACACATACATACAAGCCACACAAGCAACTTTTGTTAACATAAAATACTATATTTACTTGTAAATTCAATTAAGTGCCTTCAGCTGTGGTTAGCTGAAGGTAATGCTGAGTGTATAAACAGTTATTTGTCTTTAATTATAAACTTCTAGGGGAGCAAAAATACTGAATCTAATCTCTGTATGCTTTGCTTTTTTTGTACAGATACATGGGACTGCATAGCCACTTGCTTTTTCATAGATACAGCACATAATGTCATTGATTACATTGATACTATATGGAAAATACTAAAGCCTGGAGGCATATGGATAAATGTAGGCAAGTGTGACCAAACTCTTCATGCTGACTCTGACTTGCCACATAGCAGGCATCTAGTACTTGAAAACCATTGTGGGGATCAATGTGTCAGGGCTGCAAACTGTAGAACTGGAAACATCCAGGCCTTGGAAACCATCTCATGTTCAGCACATATACACTTGTTGCTAGTTACAATCAATTCAACACAGTGTGATTTTTAAAATATTGTCTTCCCAGTGGTAGGTTTTGCATTCATTCACCACACGCTTGTTGTTTGACAATTGCAATNCTTTTTCTATATGGAAGTGCATCTCTGCCATTTTTTTCTTAAATGCTGTCTAACTTTATACTGTGCTGAGCAACAGCTTTGGGAAAGAGATTTATGTATGCCTTGGCTCAAATGGAAAGAGCCTTAATTGAAGTTTTCAGTGATGACAGAGTGGCAGAAAAAACTTGTGAGTTAAACATTGTGTATAGTAGAAACTGGTCTCTCAGCCACAATGCTAAGTCCTTGCCAGTTGTAGCTTGCAAGCAGAGCTCTCAAGTAGGCTACTAGAGAGACAACAGTGATGCTAGTCAATTTTAAGATACAGAAAATACCACCTGGTAAGAAATGAAACATCATCATTGAAACAGCAGCTAAACTGTTTTTTTTCCTTTTGCATGGATTTTGAAATTCATTATTATTGTTAGAAATAGATTATTTTGTCTATATTTGAATATGTGAGCCCAGATATAAACATTCTTTGCAATTTCAGTATGTGCTTTCAGTTTTTAAAACGTATTTGTCTTTTTGGTAGCATTTCCATTGTATCTTTGCACTTTAGGTCCTCTCCTGTACCACTTTGAAAATTTGGGGAATGAACTTTCGATAGAATTAAGCTATGAGGATATAAAAAGTGTTATACTGCAATATGGATTCCATATAGAGGTAAGATGATCCTGTAGTTTGCAATGAGTGGTATTAGTATAAACCAGATAAAACTCCTTTGAATAAACCTTTATCTTAAATTTAGTTCAACATAATAACATACACTAGTAAGTTTTAGAAGCATTAAATGTTTGTGTCATCCAATTTGTTTGCTTCCTTCATTTTTAAAAGATGGGCCTTCAGATCTAGTAAGCATAAAGCAATTTTTTTCCTACTAAGAGACACTGGTTTAGTTGTTTTAGAGATGGTGTTTTGAAAATTACCGGTGTGTGGTTTTCTGTTTTTTTTTTTCAGGTGGAAAAAGAATCCGTACTGTCAACTTACACTGTGAATGAACTCTCCATGATGAAATACTACTACGAATGTGTGCTGTTTGTGGTGAGAAAACCAGAATAGGAGCAGTCTAAACAGGTTAATTTGATGATGATGAGAAAATAAAAAAAAAAAAAAAAAGTTGGCTTGAAAGCTAGAAATTATAATAAAGTGGGACTGGGTGATATCTGGACACAACCTCAACTCAGTGGTGCCTTCTTATTCCTAACAGGATTTGGATAGTGTCTATTTTCTTAATAGCTGTCTTGCTATCCAGACATGTACTATGCCATTCATATTTGTAATATACTTTTGAGAGTGGAAGAGGAGATATTAATATACACTGTCTTTGTGCTTTGGAATGCATTAAAAATAAAAGGAAAAACACTTTATTGAGAACAAAATTTACAATTTGCCATAACCAGGCTAATTATTTGCATATGCTGCCTCATTTTTCATAGAATTATAATTATTTTCTGTTTATCTACTTTCTGATGTTAGAATCATAGACTGTTCTAGACTGGAAGGGGACCCATAAGGCTCCACCCAGGACCAGCCAAAGTAACTTTTGGAATCTATAAAGATGCTTACTATACTACAAAGTCAGAAATGTTTGAAAAAAGTGGTAAAATTGTTCTTTATTGATAGCTATCAGAAACATCATAGCATTTTCTGTTTGAGTTCCACAAAGTAGGTTATTACACAAATTCTGATCTTTGACTGGGCTACTGTTAACAGTTTTAATCACAACACAGAACCAATAGGTTCTAATACTTCTAATTGAAGTATTGTGTGAGAGTATTGAATGAAGAAAAAGCAGCGTTTTCCAGAGGAGCTGAATGTTAACCTCAGTTTAGGAATAACACCAGTATTGAAACTTAACTACATCTGGTGCTTTGACATCTTAAAATACATTGATTTGAGTCACTTACTGTTCAAGGCAAAACACTGTAGTATTTTTTATTAAATATAATTAACAGAAAGTCATGTTATACACTGACCTCTTTTAAAATTCAGTAACATAGTTATGCATGCCACATGTAGCTAGGACAAAAAAAATCACATATAAAGAGTATGTACTTTAACCTAATCATCTCCAGTTGAGTCAGCATATGCAAGACAATTAGCAGGCAGATTCTTTGGAACTTAAGGCACTTTACCCAAGTTAACTTAGTGACTCCTTGGTTCATTGTCCTATTTTTTTTCCTGGCTTAGCTGAATATTTAATATGCAAATTGTCCCGCTACAGGAGAGGCTGAATCTTCTGTCACTTAGAAGTTATGAGATAACATTGTCATTCTGCTGAAAGATGAGTCATGTTAGCTATTTTTCTTAGCATATTGAGAACCTTAAGTACTATTTTAATGCATTTTCAAAAACTTTATAAAAGTGTTATGATAGGAATCAGGTTGTTTTATCATGTTTGGTCAAAATGGCACTGGACACTAGTTTGTTTCTTACCCATTGTTTTGTTTTTTGTTTTTTTTTTGTGATGATGAAGCCCTAATCACATCTTCATTTGATCTGTTAATAGCTTTTTGGATTTTTCCTGTTAAGGCCAGAAATCTGTGTCTTTGTTCATACACTGAAAAGCCTGCAAGGAAAGAAAACACCCTCCCCCTGCCTTTAATTGGGTGTGTTTCAGAATTGTGTGCCCCTTTCTGCTCAGAACCCTTAAAGACTTCTGAACTACAGAAATTTTCAATTAGAGCTTTGCTTAAATTAGTCTAATTTTTTAACTCTCTCTTCTTTCTAAAAGTGTGCCAGCAGGATTTACATCCACAAATGGTAAAAACTCTACACTGCTTCAAGAAAAATGTCTTTAAATCGGAAACAGTGCAACAATTAAAAAACCCAAACCCTGTATACTTAAGCAAATTTCATTTGTTGTCATTTATTTATACTACTTAATTTTTGATGGACTTTTTTTTTTGAGCTTTCATTCTATTTGTTTGGGTTTTTTTTTCTCTGTATATTAAATATTTTTCATGATTTTTCCAAGCTCCTTGAAATAAGATGACACTTGGAGAATGTTGGATTGTGTTGTTGCTGAGTAGCTGGTATATATGTTACACGGCACCGTTTCATCCTCCTACCCAGACTGTATTTACACTTGAAGTGTGGTTTTC
This sequence comes from Heliornis fulica, assembly GCA_013399135.1. Taxonomy (NCBI): domain Eukaryota; kingdom Metazoa; phylum Chordata; class Aves; order Gruiformes; family Heliornithidae; genus Heliornis; species Heliornis fulica. The sequence goes on along the minus strand of VXBZ01008382.1, from coordinate 677 downwards.
TTAATGCATAGGCAACAGAGCTTCTTCTTGCTTAGCAGTGGTTTTGCTCCTGGCCACCCGACATTGTCACAAAGTGCCATTTCTGGTGTTGCTTTTGGGAAGTACCTTTTTCTTCACTTGCGTGGGGCAGAGAGTGATGAGCCGCTCTTTTAGTCTAGAAGATGCCGGTTTTCCCCAGTGTTCTCCTTTTTACGTTCTAGCCGTCACATTTAGGAGCTGGGAGCAGGCTGATGTTGTGGATGAGCTGTGTGAGTCTGTCGTGGCTTAGCCGCTGCGGTCCTATCTGCGAGTTCGCGACCCCGTGTGCTCCGGGACGGGTTCACATCCTGCGATCGTATTCGCGCTTAAGGTGTTTTACCAGCTGACGCCTGGGGTGTAAAATAAAAGCGCTGCGTAACCTTCAGTGTGACGTTTCTTTGTGCGGGGGAAGCCCGGCAGAGCGCGCTCTGCGCCAGGCCCGTTCGCGTCCGTGCCTAAGCTTCCCGCCCTGCCCCTGGCTGGGACGACGTTGGTTATTCTCCCGTAATAAAGCCTGCGGTCTGCCCCCGTCGCGGTTTTGCCCTGGTGGGCCGTACGAATGCTCTTCTGTTCCGGTTACCCGCTCCTACACATACCCTCGCCCTCAGGGGACGGCCCGCGCCTCCCGGCCCTTTGGCGGAGTGGGAGGTGGGGCCGGC
>VXBZ01008381.1:560243-633658 GCA_013399135.1 Heliornis fulica | reverse complement strand
ATAAAATCCTGAACAGAGATGTTAAAAAAAAAAAAAAGATGAAAATAGTGGAGTTTATTCATAGAGACATGAAAACAAAGCAGAGATGACAACTCTAACGGTAGAGACTGAGAAAGGCAGAGTTAGCAGTCCTTTAAAAGGCTTTGCTGTAACAAATCTTAATGATATTAAGGTTTGTTACAAAAATGCCTTTCTAATTCTTAAGGAAGAGAGTCCCAGACCCCACAAATTGCACGGGGGAACTGACTTCATTTAAGCGGACAGAATTTTATTAAAATCAGCTTGAACATTTTCTTAGGCAAGGGCTTAATTAAAATTTTAGCCTCTGGCATTTTTTTCCTAATGCAATTATGCACTACTCAAAGTAGTGGAAAGTTGCAATGAAAACAAAGAATATGTGAAAGACTGCAGCAATATAATTTGAACTAAATCCTTTACCCATCATTGTTGCTTCCTTCAAGAATTTGTAGCTGGTTTCAAATGTCATCTGTTGCAGAGGGGAGGAATTGGACTGAATTCCGAAACGATTCAGAGGCTTATAAAATCCTTCAAAACACATGTAATCTGCCACAAGAGAAAGGTGCCGAGGGTCTACCACAATGCCTAGGAACACGGGAAAGAGGAAACATACAGCATTCAAGGGTTAAGGTGTTTTTTAAAAAATATAAATCAGATCTAAATTAACCCCCCTGAATCTAATCAACATGGAGAACATTTCTGTTAACAATCTTCTGGCAGCAGCAGCACCTCTCTGCTGGCTTTGCTGCTCCCCTCAAACAACCAATGGAGTCAGACCTCACTGTAATGTAAACCGGTATCTCCAGGGAAACTAGTATGTCAAGAATCCTGAAAGGCAGAAGAGTTTCTCTATGGAAGATCAGTAAGGTCTGTATCATCTTTGTTTACACAGAAGGGGATCACACATCCATCCGTTTGTGATGGGATCAACAGAGCTCTACCCCCCACCCTGCATTTGAGAGGCACCACAGCCTGAAATAGTTTGATATTTTCTGTGGCATTAGAATAAGGTATCCATGGAAGATCCCATTTAGGCCAAAAAGAAAGTGCACTTATTTTTAAACAACACTTGTGGAGTCAAGTGGGGGATCATTAACAGCTCTATCGGCATTTACCTAGCAGTTCCTGAACAACTTGAAGGTCAGATCACTCTGGGCTGCCAGCTGGCAAATCTGTTTGATACAACCGGTTGCTAAAATTCCCCACTGCACTAATCTTCCCTCTTTTCAATCATTTAATTCACACTGATGAATTCACAGAGTGCTTAGCTCACTTGAGGCAAATTCAATAACGCCTAGCTTTAGCAGCCTAGGAAGTCAGGCATCTTCCTTAAGCTAGTTGCCCTGACTCTCTGAATAATCTACTCTGTGAAAACATTCAGAAAATGCAGCACAGCTATTTTAGGAAAGATGTAAAAACTCAACTACAAAGGGAGCCTAGACTCCCATCATTAAAAAACTACAGCTGGGCAAGAAAAATCCTGTTCTCAGGGTCACTGTACGAGTCCAACAGTTGTCTCTCTCAGGCGAGAACAGCTAAATCAACTGGACCTTTCAGCTTGCAAATAACACACCAAGATAGAAAAGCTCTGTGGAGGGGGGATACATCACCTTGTCTGGTGAATTTTCTACTAACTGAATGGAACCTAGCTAATGAAATCTTCACAGAATGCACTATAATGACTAAAATGATGAAAAGGTGGAACTTAAAGATATACACATAAAGGAAAAGATCATGCAAAACCGTAACTTTCCACGTACTGCAGCTCTTGATGGTAATACAGACTAGCTTTAAAACTACAAAGAACTCTTACCATAAACAGCAAATACATCTTTTATTTCCTTTATAATCACCCTCAGGGCAGACTCAATGCCATAATTCTTAGCCATGGCATGAATGTCATTGGAATAAAGTCTGTTCAGATCCAAAATCTGAAAGCAAAGACCCCACAGATACAAGTTAGTTACTTCGTATTTCTAAATAGATAGTTTTTTCCCTCCATTTTTCATTATCTTAAGCAGCACCAACAGGCAGAACAACTAGGCAGCAGCAGCAGCTCAGAGTCACATACAGACAAAAATGATTCTGGTCATTTATGTTAGAGCTAGTGATCACAGCATTACATACATGGAAATGACTACAGGAATCAAAATTCACCACAGGAGAAAATTATCTGAAATTAGAACAAGCAGACAAGCCAAAAAGTAGCAGAGGAGCAGGTTAAAGTCTTCCAAGCAACACAATGCAATGCACAGTCTGTCTCAGCCAGCCAAAACATTTAGCAAAAGCAGTAGAGAAAATGTAGCTTAAAACAAGCCCATATTTGTAGAGTCATGGGCTAGATGGCATAACAGAACTATTCATCTTCAAGAATTGCAATTCATTTAGACAGAAGAACTCCCTCAAGTAACATTTAGGGAGGCAGTTATAGGCATGGTGTGGAATTAGCTGTCATTAGGCACTGGGCTACTGCACAAAAACTGATTTTCAAGCTGCCCTTGAGAAAAGGCTTGCCTGAGCTCCTGGGGGTAAAAAGGAAGAGAGTTTAAGAGCTGAAAAAGCTGTGCATCACCCCTGCTAAATTTCAATGGTATCCATCATCCACAGTCTCTCCCTAGAACACAGAAGATCACTCAAGTTTGGGATTATAAATAGATTACATACTTCAGAGTATTTGAACAGCTCGGCAAGGTTTATCCCCTCGGTATGCAGAACGAGTTCCTTCTCTCCCTGCTTGTTGGTGCTTTCGTTCAACAAGCATCGCGTGATCCCCTTCACTTCGTGAATGACTGTGTTCCGTGCAAGAGACACAAGCAAGGAGGAGAGATCGAAGTACACCTTCAGCAATGGAAGTGTAATCGAAACCTTAGGAGGAAAAGGCAACGCAGTGTTCTGTAAGGAAACTTGACTGTTACACCGAATGGCCAGCCTCTTCTTTTTAGGTGAAAAGCAGACAACAGAACAACTGGGATTATCCTAGCTGTGGGTGTAGGAACAGAAACATCTGACCACAATTACAGCTGAACGATTCTAACTTGAACATCACTTCCCAGGACCATATATCCACACTGCTTTCAAGATCTCTGGACTTACATCAGTGGGGGGTTGGTTTTTAATTTGTTTGGTATGGATGTTTTACACTTGTTCCCTTTTGTCCTGCTGAAGGGCCACTCAAGTTTCTCAATAGAATTTTCATAGAATATCCTGAGTTGGAAGGGACCTATAAAGATCATCAAGTCCAACTCCTTGTTTGATTTTGTTGCATCTTCTGACAGTCTCAAAACAGTATTAGCTCATGTTAAAGACAAGGTTTTATAGCACGAGCTAAACTGGTTTCATGTAACCCAGCAGGCAGCTAAAACAACCACAGACCTTTCCTCACTCCCCTCCCAGTGGGATGGGGGAGAAAATACGGGCAGGGGGGTGGTGGGGCAGGTGGNNGACAAATTATTATTATTATCAAATTATTATTATTAATTTGTATAATGAATAATACTACTACTAATACTAATAATATAGAGAAGAGGTGGTGCACAAATTTCTCACCACTCAAAATAAACACTCAGTTCCCAAGGTATGCTGCCTCACATCCCCTCCCCCCAAAGTTATAAAGGGAACATGACATCACATGGAATGAAATATCCCTTGGGCTGCTTTGGGTTAGCTGTCCTGGCTGTGTCCCCTCCCAGCTTCTTGGGTGCCCCCAGCCTTCTACTTGGCAGGGCAGCATGAGAAGCTGAAGAGTCCCTGACTTAGTGTATACACTACAACTACCTAGCAACAAGTAAAAACATCAGTGTGTTATCAACATTGCTCTCATCCTAAATCCAAAAGGCAACCTAATACCAGCTGCTGAGAAGAAAATTAACTTTATCTCAGCCAAAACCAGGAGAAGTGTAAAACTGGGGAGGTGGACAGAGTGTAGCTGTGGTCAAAGACAGTTTGTTGCTGGAGGGATTTTAGGAAGAAGGAATATGGGACTAGAATCATGAGAAGACTGTAGGATGAACTTAGCTAGCTAAATCAGAAGTAATTTTTTTTTCTTTCTGGAAGCACTAAAAACATTTGTTAAAAATGTTTTTAACAAATTTAACAAATGTTTTAAACAGGGGAGTGAAATGTTTCTGGATCTATGAAAAATCACATTCCTGACAGATTTTTTTCAACTGCACCATCACATTTGGTCAGGACCTTCTGTCCCCTCTAATTCCTTCATGAGCAGGAATATGCCTCCCAATATGAAGCTCTCCTTCTGCCCAGTACCCTGATGAGACATTCCTCAATAGTCTCTTTTAAAAGTCCAGTCACTATTTTTATTCACTAAGAGCTATGCACTGCTGCACCATACATTTAAAGATTAAAACACAATAAACTTGCCAGCTACCTTAAAAAAAAAAAAAGAAATCAAAACAAATTTCATCAGAGGTTCTGAAATTTACGAGTTGTTAAAAATTATGCCAGCTGCTAAAAATTAATACATTATGCTTATTTGTGCTAACAATTTAAAAGTTCCTTTGCACTGGCACTTCTCTGCATTAATGCAGACTGAAGAGATCCATTCGTTATGGGAGCTACATGCAACCGCTGCACAACTACACACGTTTCCAGGCAGCACAATCTTACCTCACACCAAAGTTCATTTTCAGTGTCAAACGTGTAATCCTGTATCGATGGGTGGCTGTCTAGAACAGCATTTACTCGCAACTCTGCTGACTTAAATAATCCATCTTTCTCTTTTTTAGTCTGAGACACAAAGGAAAGATCTTGAGATTCATCACCATCTGCTCCAATCTGATCTTCTGCACTGGGAGTCTGTTCTCTTTCTGATTCAGCCTCTTCATCTTCCAGATTCTCATCAACATTTTCCTCCCCATTCTCTTCTTCACTCTCATAATCAACCTGCAAAGAAATAAAATTGTATTTATCCGAGCCAGAATGCGTACAGAAACAAAGCTCACCACAAACAGTTTTTATTCATGAATATTCTTGACAGCTGAGTTGCAAGTATCTTGCCTATGGCACAATGAAAATGTAATTCTGCTGTAAAGAAAATAATACAACAGATTCTGTTCAGTCTCTTTACAATCTCGCTACTATTCCTCCATACAGTCAGGGATTTTATGGGTTTTTGGGACTGTGGCCAAATTTAGTTTTCTCCCCATCCCAAAGAAGTCTCCTCCCCTAATCCAACTCAGATGATGGGAATCCTTCAGGTTTTCCAATTTCCAAACTCTATCCTGTTGCTGAAATTACAGCAACTCATCTTTTAAGGAGTAACTATAAAGTGCTTAACATGGACAAACATGCAGAGCCAGGGAGAGTATTTACTAAAAACCACAGGAAAGTTTTAAAAACAATTAATGGCATGAAATCAGAAAGAGGTAAAGTTAAGGTGAACTACAGACATCATAAGCCTCAGAGCCTACACCTTCAGCTATAGATTTCCCTCCATCCTGATCTGCAAAAAGTGTAGACTTTCCTATCCCGTTTCAAGTGGATTGGTTTTAGGACTGGGTTTTTCTTTTTTTCAGCATTTTGTTTCAATGGAAGCTTTCATTTCCAACTCAAACCAAGGCAGAGGAAACTGGTAATTAATGAACAGTGCTGAAGAACACCTATGAAGTCATTACCTCTTCTTCTTGGTTCTTCCTCCGTTTTTCTTCTGTAGCATCTCCATCCCCTTCATCAGCTTCTGCATCTACAATGTTCTCCTCTTCCTCTGCTGGAGCTTCCTCATTATTCAGTGTCTAAAAATCCAGGACAAACCAGATAATCGGGCTGACTCTTCTAGGAAGCATCAACTACCTCAAAAGGCTTTAGCTAAATGTTTGCAATTACACAATCCCTTGCTCAACATTCTACCTCCAAGGAGGAATTAATTTCTACAGGCTCACTACTATGAAGATATAATAAAATTACAACTCATGATAACTTTAACATTAAGCAACATGAATGTCAAGGTAGCTAAGACAGGTAAGTTATCACCCTGCTTATATGACAGTCCTTGTTGGGAGAGGGGTGGCAGAAGGTACATGCAAAAGCTTTTCAACAATAAGAATATCCCCCAAAGTTTTGGCAACCACTGCTACAACAGGACACTGATCTGGGAAATATGAGGAGTAATATGCTTTTATCTCTTTGAAGCAAAAATAAACAAGGCATGTTCAGAGTAGTCTTAAGTAAAATGGCATTTAATACAAAGGAACTTTAATGTCCTTGTTAATTTTATGAGAATGCAAAGACAGTTTATGCATGAAGTATTTAATTAGTAACTTAGTAACTGCGCACTGCATGTTCACATTTTAACACACTACTCCAAATTCTGGTTCTCAAAAACGGGTAAAGGATGTGAGGCATTTTTCACAGTGTTTTTCTGTACCTTGTCTTGGTCACCATCCATATCTTTCCGAGTTGCCTTCCTGATGCTGACTTCAGTAAAAGATGCCATCTTTGCATTCTTCCTTTTAATTGCTTCCAGAAAAAATTTGAAGAATCTGAAAGAAGCAGTAACCCTGGATGTCAAAGCTCAGCAGTACCACAGTCAACTCTGAGCTGTCAGAAAATTAAATTACTGTTTAAAAAGCCAGTCAGCTCATGACTGAGTATACTCTCTGGGGAATGCAAAATCACTTCTAGGAGAAGATAAGTATTTTTTCTTCTTATCCCTTTCCCATTCCTTTAACGATCAAAAGCTTGGTATCATCTCTCTCCAAGGATTAAAATTATAAACTAATTTGGATACAAAATCTGTGCATCAAATTGACCTTCAGAAACGATGATTTACAACTGGACTTTATTTTCTTTTTAAGCCAACAAGCACAAAGTTATTAAATAAAGTAACCCAGCTTGAACTCATGTGGCCCAAAGAAAGAAGAAATCAATGAAGCTATTTTGAAAAATAAAAATAGCTTTCAAGAGACTCTTACAATTAAATGTTCAAATTTTAACTACACAGATTTGGCAAGACATGGTAAAGGAAGCAGGGCGGGAGAGGGGGGGAGGAGGGAGAGTGGGGAGGGCAGGTCTTTTCCCATGTATTTTAGTAACAAAAAAATAAAAACAAATTAAAAAGTTCAGTTCTGTTGAATGAGAACAACAAGGGATACCCAAAGTATTCAACCATATTTGACGGTAATAAATGCTTAAGCGTCCAAAGGTAAAGAATGACATGATGCTTATATGGCTCTTCTCTGAGACCTGTGAAAGATTTGCCTTGATACAATTCTGCACTGCCGCCATGCCGGAGAGCCATGGTTTTATTTCTGCAAGCTCATCTGCAGGAAGTTGTTGCTCTGAAAGCCACAGCAGCAGTAATAAACAAAACACAGTGACCCTTGGAGCCCACAGAAAAGCAAGTATTAATGTATCTGAAAGCAAATTCACCTTGTCTCCATGAAGTGTAAGATCTCCCTGGGCTTCACACACTTTTCCTCTCGGTAATATTCATGGGGCAAGAAATAGAATTTGATTTTGTAAAGACGATGCTTGTTCTGCTTGCACTTCACATGCAGGGATTCCTCTATCTCAACTTTCTGCAAGACCTACAAAAGCCACAAGCAGGAACGTTACTCTCTTGAGGAAAACACTTCATTTACTTCCTGTAACTCCAATGCTTTCCCTACAAGACCAGACTTACCCGAGGCTAATGTGCAAGGTTTTCTGGAGGTTTTGTGGCAGCTCTTGGAAAAGAGCACTCTACCCTACTAAACACTTTTGTCCCTTACACACCTCCCAACAATTAGCTTAGACAATACTGGGAGAACAGCCTCACCTGCCACCCAACTCCTTCCCAAGACTACACTTCTTAGTAAGCCAACAGCTTCATTTTACTGACCCGCCTTCACTGAGCAGGACAGTATTTCAGCTCAGAGCTGAGCCTTGATTCTATCCTTGCTGCTTTCAACTTGGAAGTGTAAGACAGACGAGGGTAGGGCATGCAGCAGAGCCCAAAAAAGGGCAGAGGGAGTGCAGAATACAACATGCTCCAGCAGACAGAGTCTCCAAGGAGAACCATGTTCTGCTTCTACTGAGCAGTCACTTGTATGAGATTAGGAAGGGGAAGGGGACAAATTAAAGTGTCTACTGTGCCAGTCACTGCCAGATTAGCTTGTCTCGAAGAAAAGCCAAAACCCCAAATTCTAGAGTGATGAAAATGAGCTTGTGTAAGAAAACCCAAGCAAGACTATGTCAGCAAACATAAATCCTCCCTGCCATTATACTACTGCTATGCATGAACTATTACCCTCCCCACTCAGGTTCTCTCAAGTCTGTAGCCTGTTACACTTCAGGTTCAACTTAGTTTAAGTCCCAAGCAGCCACAGTAACTGCATTTCCTTTCAGTGCTCCACTTCCCAGCAGGTATTACAGGCTCACTATCCAAGAAGTGGAAAGGACAGACCCTCTCATTTCACACGCACAGCAGAGCTTTCAAAGTAGCAACTGCCACCAAGCCAGACTAACTGATGAGCTGAAACAGGGGACGCTGTTTTCAACAACCTCAAAGCACAAGCTGAACAGACGGCTCACCTCAGCTAAGCACACTCTTGTGAGCTGTTTCTTCAGCTGTTTCACCTTCTTGAGAGCTTTCTTGGTATTGAACACAGGAACACTCATCGTTGGCGTTTTAATATTTGCACTGGCTACCATCAGTATTTCCCGCAACCTTTAAATAAAGAATTATCTTCCAAATTAAGTGATAAAACCACTATGCAAACAAATAAATATCTAGTTTATTTAATTAGACAGCATGCAGCAACTGCCAGTTCCAGCAAAGTTCTGTTATTTTTCATTTTTCTGGTTCCTCATCAGGAGCTCTACTGCCTCAATTAGATTACCCCAATTACAGGAAGAGAGTAGGGATGATAATAAGTTGTTCCAAGAACAGAACAACTAATGACTCCTGCTTCCTTCAGATGCATCACATACCTACACAAGAGGCCACAGTCAGCACCCATATTATTCAGAACAGGCTGATGACTGGCTGGTAAACGTGCACACTGATGAAGTCGCTGTCACCATGCAGAAAACAGAAGAACCCTGGCTGCTCTAAAACAGGTCTCTCTACACTGGTGGTAATAATACTAAACATGCCAGATTTAATAGTTGCAGTGAGATTTTGTGTATGAAAGAAATAGGTTTGAAAGTTTGCAGGGGGAAGAGATGTCAGCAGAGGGCAAACCTAAAAAGCACCATTTCTTTAAGCATATGCCATACTGACTACACTACAAAAACAAGCCATTGGCTGTATATCAGGTAAGAAAGAGGCCTTCACAGATATTTGTATCTAGAAAATCAATCATGACAACTTCAAAACTATTAAACGTTAAAATAGTTCTGAGCAGGAACAATTTATGGTTAAACTGAAGGATCATGTGCCCTCAAGATTACACATAAACCTTTCAGTGAGATTAAGCACCAAAAATGGCAAAGGAACAACTGAGAACACAGATTTCTCACCTTGGAATACCCAATGTGACGTTCATTTCACCTCTGCCAGCAAAGTGGAAGGTGTTCAAAGTCATCTGTGTGGAAGGTTCCCCAATACTCTGAGCTGCAAGAAGACCTACAGCTTCTCCTGGGTCACAAAGAGATCGCTGCCACTTCAAATAGAACAAATCCTTTAATCTGAAGACAGAAAATAAAAGATTGATGAACAAGAGAGAACTCTGAAGAGACTGAAAAATTGCTCATTTCAAGAAACCTACTTTTTTCAGCCAATTCCTCCTGGTAGCTTATGGATAAACGCATTTCAGAAACTGTAAAATTGTCTATCCCAATCTGATCTGACAAACACAGCCCATTAACAGAACCGTATTTTACTTCTACTGCTAATTCTCAAAATGTCAAAAGAGTCCATTTAGTCCCACTTGCTCAACTTAACTGCTGTGTTAATTCCAAGGTACAGGAAGAGTATTTTGTTTTGTAACTGTTGCCATGAGGTATTACTTCATGTGTAGGGGGGCATCAATACATTGTCATTATTCCATAAAGTCTTTGCCAAAGCCCTTAGCAGCACAGAAAATCCAGGTTTGGAAGAAACAGGTAACCAGGGCCTCTCCACTGCATGCAAAGCACACTCAGCTTTCAGGAACCATTCTGAAATCTACAATTTTATTTCACAAAGGTTGCAACAAACACAAGAATTGATAAAGACTTTTTGTCTTCAGCAAACTCACTCCAAAATTAGGTTTTCAGGTTGTTTTGTTGGGTTTTCTTTTGGCTCAGTGAAAAAGCAGCGAAGACACAGAAGTTATTACCTATCAGAAGAAAGTTCTGGGCACATATAACTTCGTCTATTCTCAGATTCCCATCTGCTGATATAATCTTCCACTCCACTTTCAAAAGTTTCTGAAACGGATGCAAAGTACGTATCTGGACGCCAAACACCAAGGCTTGGGTCAGGACACCTATTTGTCTTCTTCAGATACTTTCTTCGTTTCTTCTCATCTAGTTCATACCACATCTTCAGTAACTGGAAAAAAAAAAAGGGGGAAAAAAAGGGGGGGATTTTTTAAACAGGCTGGTTTATCCACAGTAAGACCAAAATTAACTATCACAGCAATCAAGCAATAGAGAAGGAAAAGATTACCTGTGTAAAATTTAAGGGTGTATGTTACATGGAATCACAGAATGGTAGAGGCTGTTTGCATTAACATCTGTTCATTAGGTATCCATTAGAAGCCATAACAAATAGGTTACTGCCCTGATATACTAGAGGCTTAAGTAAGAGTACATTTTTCAACAGTAGGCAGGGCTGACTCAGCCCTCTGCTCCTCATATCTAAACAAGCTCTCATCCTGTTAACTAGCAGTTATCTGTCCACCCAAGAGAGATCTACTATGTGTTCAGGGAAAAAAACCCCAAGAAACCCACAACAAAACAACCTACCACCAAAAAATTGAACAAATCTTCTCCCCAAACCACTCACAAACACAGGCAGTCCTCTAAAACCAGTTTTTGGACTCTGCTCTAGCACTAGGGCCCACAGGCTTTGACAACTGAATCCCAGCATCATCACGCTCACAGCTGACACACGGTTCCTTCAAAAGGCAATCTGTTCAAGTGCAACACTGTAGGACACTTGGCCCAGGTGGTCAAGAAGGGCAACAGCATCCTGGCTTAAACAGTGTGGCCACAAGGAGTAGGGACGCGATCGTCCTCCTGTACTTGGCACTGGTGAGACTGCACCTTGAGTCATGCATTCAGTATTGGGCCCCTCACTACAAGTAGGATAACAATGCTGGAGTGTGTCCAGAGAAGAGCAATGAAGCTGGTAAAGGGCCTGGGGCACAGGTCCTGTGAGGAGCGGCTGAGGGAACTTGAGTTGTTTAGACTGGAAAAAAAAGAAGGCTGAGGGGAGACCTTCTCACTCTCTACAACTACCTAAAAAGAGGTTGTAGAAAGGTGGGTGTTGGTCTCTTCTCCCAAGAAACAAGCAATAGGATGACAGGAAACATCCTTAAGTTGTGCCAGGGGAGGTTTAGGCTGGTTATTAATAAAGATTTTTTTCACCAAAAGGGTTGTCAATCATTGGCATAGGCTGCCCAGGAGAGTGGTTCAGTTCCCATCCCTGGAGGTATTTAAAAACCACGTAGATGTGGTGCTTAGGAACATGGTTTAGTGTTGGACTTGGTTGTGCTGGGTTTATGGTTGGACCTGATGATCTTAAAAGTCTTTTCCAACCTAAATGATTCTATGATTCTACAAAAAGCCATTAAAAACATCCAAAACAACCATCCTGAATTTTAAAGGGCTTGGTCAATTCAACTGCTTCTTTGTTACCTGTAAAGTAGAAGGATCTCTTCCATTTTTGATTTCTCCTCCTGGAATCTGTGCTTTTACAACTGCCATTTTCTTTTGGCAAAACATCAGAAAACCTCCTTCTCTTTGCACAGAGTTTTGATGCCTGGCTCTCCACTTTTTGATGGCTTTGAAGTGCTGATTAGCTTGGTGAGACTCCATTCTTGCTAAAGCTTCATCCAGATGGTTTGTCTTCTCTATAATCTATTAAAAAAAAAAAGTATCCATGTGAATATTCTTCCCTACGTTCAATGTAGCAGAAAAGACAAAGTAAACTGAAAAGGTCACCTGCTGGCATCCAAAACATGTGGCTTCTGTGTAACGTTTTTAAAAATTAGTTTTCCACCCAACTAAGACAAAGCTCCTTATATTTTTATGTGATTCTTGCCATTCTTTAATAACTAGTGATATTGGCAAAAGGAAATTAATCAAACTTGACAGACAGAAGAGTAAAATCATCTGCATTGACTCAAACTGCAGAGTTAAATAGACAAGAAGAGCAAGAGTGCCTGGTGCTCTGCTGAAATTCGGACTGCTTAAATTATGCCACAGACTTAAAATTCACTAATTTTTAATACAGTGACAAATAAAAACGTAGACTGATCTGAGAGTAACCAAGAGAAATAACTACGCCACTGGATCTTAACAGATACCAGATGTTAACTGTGCATTTCAGTCTTCCCCTTCACCCCATACAAATACTTCAGATTCAGATGTTTTACCTCATAGTTTTCTGCAATGAAAGGAAACTGCTCATGTTGTAAGAACTGGGTTTTAGGGATATCAAGCCCATCTTCTCCATACAGAAACTGCACCACACTGCCATCACTATCTCGTACAGTCAGGTCATACTGAACCACCAGTCCTTCCAAATGTTTGATGACACACCTGTTCCAGATGGAAAAAGAAAAACAGAACACCCCCTGCTGACAAAGAGGCTACAAAGCAACAAGGATGATAGAACTCTAACATGAAAAATCCTACTTTCTTTAAGATCTTAAGTGCACTTAAGGGCTGATCAGGAATTCTGGAAGCCAGAAATCATACAAGATAATGCACAAATGAAATGCATGATGATACTACTAAGCTTTCTGCATGTTGCTCCCTTCAGTTTCCTTGAACTGAAGTGACACTTAAAATGAAATGGCAAATTACTCTCTGTTTCTGCTGTCACCCTTAAACAGTTGTCTGAAAGAAGGGGGCACCCTTCCTTTGCAGCCCCTCACTGAGCTTGGTAACAAAACATTCCATCATCTTCTATGCAGTGGGGGTTTCCCTTGGATAAACATAAGGGCCATACAACATGGCCAAGAAAATTGGCACTGCCTGGAATTTGTACATCTTGTAACAAGAAGAGACTTCTCATTGCCACTGCTACATGCCAGAAAGAAGTTAGACATGAAACATTCCACTTGATCTACTCCTCAAAAAGGCAGCCTTAGAACAAACATCCAACACTTGGTCAAGTAAATACTTTTTTGAAAAGCAAGTACACTGAAGTAATCTAAGCAATACAACCATTTCCACTCTACAATAGAGAAACAAAACAAAAAAAATCCAAACCAAAGCAAACAGAAAAATCCCAAACCAACAAAAAATGAAAGGATCTTCTTTTTAAAGCCTGAAATTCTAGAACAAGCATCTTACCTTTGTAGGTATCCAGAACGGCTGGTTTTGACAGCTGTATCTACGAGACCTTCCCTGCCAGCCATGCAGTGAAAGAAAAATTCCTAAACATAAGCACAGAGCCATCAGCATTCTCCTGAGAAGTACAAGATGACTGGCAATTTATGCTTTTTCTCAAAAGCTATCATATAAAGTCAGGTGAATAAAAGCTTATTTAGCTCTAATTGTGCACACTGCATTAAAACATCAACATTTTAATAAGCTTCAGTATAAGCACAAGCAATAAGCAGTATTAAACTTACAGAAGGTTTGATCCCAGTGAGAAATCTGCCAGTCACAAAACCCCCTGAGCTAGGGGAAAAATCATATGGCTGGAAGCATGGCAGTGATTTACCAGATGCCATCAGTGGGGGTCTTCGACCTTCCAATTCAATCTGGCCCAGCAAACAAGAAATCTAAATGTGGACAGGAAAAAAAAACCATCGCTATCATGTTTCCACCCAACATTTTGCTCACATAAACTCAACTAATTTATTTTAAAAAGTAGTAAAGAAATGAAAATGCTCACTATACATTATCTAAATGTTGACACGTTCATTAAATGGTTTTGCTACTGATGGGCAGAAAAGGCATGTAGATCCTACTTGGTCTTTTAAAGTTATTCCAGACTTCTAACTCATCCTCACCATTTCCTTTCTTATTCTCTACTATTATTTTAATACAGAGAGATGTGAAACTAGTTGTTCCTATTCACTTGCCATTACCTGCATTGTATTTACAGTGGATCCTTTAGCTCCTGACTGTACCATCAACTGCAAATTGTTCTCTGGAAAGCTCCTGTGGAGACCAAGGGGCATGCAAACCTAAAGAGTGGGTGAGGTGAAGAGAACAAACCCAAGCCATTATTAATAAAATAATAAACCAAAGCAATTCCTGTCAAAGGCTTTAAGAAAGTGAAATAATGAATAAACAACAAGCATTCTTATTTATAATTTTACAGGCATCTGCTCATTCAGAGAGGATAAGATGCACTGGCAAAGCAGCATGTGAAACCTTGTCCTGGGGACAGACAGAAAACTCCAGCCTCCAGAACAGTCAGGCAGCTCTCAATAACTTAATAAGAAAGTCTCCAAACAAGATTAGTATATGCAGATGCCTCGATGCCAACCTTGTTAATTTCATTGTTGTAACTGTTTACTTCCTCCTTGAATTTCATATCAACCATGTTAAAATCCCTCTGGTCTTTGCAGAGATGGGCATCCTGCCATTTCCCTTGGACCTCCTCACATGATGATGTTTCTGGCAAATTAAGGGCAGCTCTAACAGCCTGAAAGTAAAATGCAGAGTTTTTTAGGTGCTAAGCAGACAAGATTAAATAGGACAGTATTTCAAAAGGTTTTAATTGAAGGGTGGGAGACATGCAAAATTCTGCAAGACACTTACTTTAATACCATGCTGGGTTGACTTTTCAATGATTTTTTGTCTTTTGCGGTCTGCTTTAGGTTTAACCAAAATATCTTCAATCCCTGTTAAAAAGGGGAGACAGACCATGTAGTGATTTCAAGAATTTAAAGAGAATCTCATCTCATATTGCTCAGCTTCGAATTACCTCATCTTCATCATATCACAGACTCCTGCTCCAGTCCCACTTCTCTTTATCTAGTGAGCCTACCAAATTTTAACACCCTGGCTCTGGGGACGTATTTTCTGTGATTTACAACCCACTAATCACCTTCCTCACTTCAAGAGATGTCCTTCCCTTTTTCTTGGCTCACATCAGTCTTTTGGTGCTGTCTACCAACTGATCATGTCTAGGT
Organism: Heliornis fulica; assembly: GCA_013399135.1. NCBI lineage: Eukaryota > Metazoa > Chordata > Aves > Gruiformes > Heliornithidae > Heliornis > Heliornis fulica. The sequence goes on along the minus strand of VXBZ01008381.1, from coordinate 618,398 downwards.
AACTGTAAGTGATCATATTATGCCTCCAGATAAAAGCCAATTTAAACCCTCTGCTGCTATACACTGTATTTTGTTAGTATGAAACTATATTGTAAAGCTCTACGTGGCAATTTGAAATATTTCAAGAAAAGAGAATACAGAGAGGGTCAAGTTTTTACCTCCAGCCGAGGGCATTTGTGTATGAGTTTACAAAACTATAATCTAAGTCAAACATTTGCCAGAAGATTTACAGTAGAACGAGGTATACAGGAATCAACTAATAACACCTCCTCAAAGTTCACTTTATCTGTTGTTCTGTTTTCTATGCAACAGTTCTTTTTTCAGAGAAGTAAAACCAACACAGACTCACAAAGAGGTTTTGATATAAACAGAATTTCAACACAAGACATTTAGACTTTGTACACTTGGACTAGGCAGGACTTGATGGGCATACGCAAGATTATACTTTCTCTTCACGTCTAGGAGGCCAGCATGCACTAACCAAGGAAAAAATACCAGCTATCCCACTCAAGGACAGTCTTGCAAAACCTTGTTTACCCAGTTTTGTGCCCAAGAATGTCTCTCTCAACCTCAGGAGATGCTGTACTAAGGCACTAGTGAAGTAGCCCTTGTGTTACTCACCCATTGTAAATCCCCTGTACAGCTGCAGATAAGCAGTAAAGAGGCGTCCTAGGCACGTCAGCACTTTCCCACTAGTTTCACCCCCATAGATTTCATAGCAACAGTGGACCAGGCCATAGGCAGAGCTGCCAAAGTGAGCTTTGTCCAAGACTCCACACAATAATTCCCCGTTTCTAATAATAACCTGAAAAAGAAGATACAGGTATTCAGAAAACACAGTAATTTTGACCTTCTTATGAGCTCCATAGGTTTTTCTGTGTATTTTTGCCTGAAAAAATATGTTTAAGTATAAAGTTTAAAAAGCCCACATGCGGGTGAACAGTTAAATACGGTCAGGTTACCTATACTTCCAAAATTTATAGTAGAAATAAAACTTCCAACACCATCTGTACTTTTCCACCTTTGAAGTCAAACAATGGTCTAACCAAACCAGATGGAACCTGTATCAGTTGGGATCAGAACAAAGTTTTTCCTGACCTCCAGGCCTATCCTCTAATCATCACCTTCTGGCAGAAACTGCTTCTTAGTACCAGCTTTTCACTTTATCGTCCCCGTGCTTCCCTTCCCATTCCTCCACAGTTTTATCACCATACATCCTAGCCCAGCCTCCAGAGTTGCTGCCCCAACCTACCTGAGATTCACACATGGAATCAAGATTGAGACACCTGTTTGCAGGTCCCTTTACCCAGGCTCTTCCACCAATCTTTGCTTTCCCAGTCAAGTTCAGCGGGACGTATTTTTCTGGAATGATGTTTATTAACAACGTAGAAACAACCTATAAAGAAGCAAGAAGAGAGAGGCAAGAACTATTTATTTGAAGAATCGGGCGTGGAGGAGAAATACAACATCCTCATGCATTTTTTTCCCACCAAAGGTAAGCTTTAAACAGCTTAGAAATTTGTTTACAAGACAGGAATATCCTCTTGCTATTCTAGCCTTTGAAAGATCAATAAGCTGAGAGGCATCAATATCCAGAAACATGTCACCAAAGACTTTTTTTTACCAATAACTAGATACACATTTTTTTTTTTTTTTAAACTTGCCTGTTGGGAAAAAAGTGACAGAATTTCCCCTCTGCAATGAGACATAATACTTGGATTGAATGTCAAACTCTTAATTAATAGAAAATTAAGCATGCACTTGGGCTTCCCAAATATTACATCAACCACAAAGTCTAAAACCTACAACCTCTAAGTTCAAAGATTTAAAAGGACTGGCATAACTTCCTTTACTATGATCAACAACTTTCTTCTTTGCTCCCATGCCTGTAAACTGGTGCACTACAGTTTTACCTGTTCAGAGGAGCAAGTAGAAGTGCTAGTCTAATACTGTCATTTTAAATGAAAGATGACTCTCGTAGCTCAGTAACACACACCAAGATCTACAGGGTGTTGATTAGGTGATGGGATCTGGCTTTTCAGCAACCTTCAGCAGCACTGGATAAACATTAGCATTCTGCTTACTTTGGCACCACCAGCATTCCTTAACATGGTAAATTATAAATTACCTGCTTTCCTGTCCATAATCTCTGTGGTTTCATAATGGCAGGAGGAAATACTCTAATTCTTCCTTTTTTGTCTGTTAGCCCTCGGTAAACAAGTTCCATATATTGTTCTCTAGTGAAAAAGCAGCCCCGGATTGTCATGCTGACTCCAGAAATCATGTGATCCTGGATCAAGCCAGGGAGTGGCTTCCCATCCTAACGAGAGAATAAGAAAAGGGTTAGGGGGTAACAACTCATGTCCTAGAAGTTCCAAGCATTATTCCAGATAAATAACAATATTCTAGATAAAAAACACTAAAGTAATTTGTAAAGTATTCCTCTTCACAGCACAGGTCTCTACTATATCTCTTACAGACACTGACATCGAAAGGAACAAGATTGCTTGGATATGATGCGCTCTCTCTAAAAGAGAACAACTGATTTTGAGATGAGAAGAAAATGTCTCAACAAGAAGAATCTGTTGAAGGAAAAAGCAAGACTGGCAACAAGTACAGACAGAAAAGGAATGGGGAATAAATGAAAAATAAGTAATGATTAAAAAATAACGAAATCAAACTCATTTGTTGTTAGACAAAACAAACAAAAAAAAAAACCAACCACCAAACAACATGAAGGAATAGGTTTATATGATCATTTCTACCTACCTTTGGAACTAGATACTGTTCATCAGTAAAGGCTAAGGTGTAGGCCTCTGCTCTACCCAGCTCGCTCTGCGGAAAATGGGCATTCATTTCATCACCATCAAAGTCAGCATTGTAAGCCTTGCAGTTGGCATAATGAAGCCTCAGCACTTTTTCTCCAGGCAGGATCCTGGCCCGGTGAGCTTGGATGGAAGGTCTGTGAAGAGTGGGCTGGCGGTTCAGTAAAAGGACATCTCCATTTTTAATGTGTCGACATACCTGCAAGAGAATGTTAGTTGCTGCCTGTAAGGCATTTCCATGTGTGACTGAAAAGACTGCACCTTAAGGTACACACACATCCAAACCATTCTAGTATTAATGTTCTGTGCAAAGCTTTGCAAGACAAACTAGACTATTTGCCCCTAAATGCCTTCTGCTCTCCACCAAACCACACCCTAAGGCTGATACTCTCCATTAACTCCCACAAACCACAGTGATCAAACCAAGTTAACAGCACGCAAGCCACACTCCATCACTCTAATCCCTGAACTGTCAAGGGAGAAGAGAGCAAAAAAGAAAGAAAATGATGCCATTTCTGAATGAGAAAAAACCCCAAACAAATGTATCCAAAGCCAACTGGACTGAACTGGTAAGACCTGTCACCATACATCCTAGAAAAAAAAAGCAGTAAGATGACCCAGTAGCTGAAGCAGAGGTCAGGGATCTCAGAGTTTTAATTTCAGGTTTGAGAACACAATATATTCTTATCTAGAAGAGAGTCTCTCAAAACAGCCTCACTGGAATTCTTTCTGTCAGTACTAACCATGTATCAATTTAAATGACTATCAACAGCTGTTTGTACAGTCTACACACGGTTACCTTTACCTCTATGACAGGTTCTGAGGGAAATGACATCACAGAAATACTCAGTCTTAAGTATTAGATCTCTACCACGCCCATATTGCAAGAACAGTATGTGTCACCAAAACTTTTGCTTTAGCAGCTAAATAGGAAGTTCTCAACTCTCTCAGGGTTACAGATATATAGTTATTAAGAGGTTGAAAGAATTGTTTAAGTGGCAGCACAGAAAACTCAAACTGACCAGCATCAAAAATGAAACAACTAGAGTGGGTTTTCACTCCTGTCTCGGCCAAAAAGATGGGTATCGGTGTGGTTTCTTGTTTTACAGATGATGAAACAAGAGGGTGATGGAATGATGGATCCCAGGTTACAGCAGTCAGCACTAAAACACAGACCACTCCTCCCCTGGTCAGCGCCACCACTGGCAGGGCTGACAGAATGGAGGACTCCACTTTGTACACACGCACGGGCACCTCATTCCTCAAAGGCATCACATCAACTGCTTCTGTTATATCTGCTCTACAACTATACTGAATTTCAGCCTACCACCAAAAACCTGCTCCAAATATAGCACCTATTTAATTTTTCAAAAGGAGAGGAAAGTCAGCTGCAGAGAAAAGCTACTTGCCATCACACTGGCAAGAACAGTATTATTATTATTATTTTGAAAGAAAAAACCCACAGGTGCAGGACTGCAATAAGGCCTTTGTCATACTCACAATCTTCAGTCCTGACTGGGGTGCACCTGAAGAAGGAGTGAGAAGCTGCTTAGCTATGGCTTCCCTCTGGGTCAGGCTGCTCGCACTCAACACTGTACGAGACCCATCTTCGTTAATGACCATGGAGGCTCCAGGGTGAACCTTAGGGCCATTTACGACAGCCTGCCGCAGCTCTTTGACATTCCAGGGTGTGACTGGCTGAGGGTAAGTCAGTTTGGTAGCAAATACCTAGACAGAATGGAAAAGAGGCAACAAATATGTTGTTCAACTTTGGCTTAAAATAGTACTAAGCCACTAAGAAAGCAGTGGCAAATGTTAACTCATACAATATAAACATAAATTACTTTAAGTTCTTGGATGGATTTCCTCCTTTATGTACCAAATAAGAAATATATTTGTTTTAAAATCCTCTACCATAAGAACAGAAACTATGTCCTTTTTACAATCTTTCTACTGCAGTGAAGGAAAACTCAATTAGCAACTATTAAAAAAATAAAAATAAAGCAAGTATAGACTTAGATTCTGCAAACAAACAATATAAAGAGAAAAAGCCCATTATCACTAGGCCTGCCACTTGCGGATAGGCAAGCAGAAAATACACTATAATGAAAAGCTCCAATTCAGACTCAGTGTCATCTCTGCGGTTAAAAATCATTAAGGATGAATGAAGTCGATGATGTTATGTTCTTAATGGCTGGCATAGCTGTATAAGATACACTGCACAAAGCCCACAGGAGAAACAGGATCTCCTCATAAAGTCTGCAACAATTCATAATCCCAGGAAGCAAGTACAGCTTCTTCTTTTTCAATCCATTTCCCCCAATGTGGTGTTCAGTATAATGGTAATAACTTCCTGCTCTTCAATACTTCTTTTTTATTAACACCCAGGGGAACATACGACTATGACACACTGGGGAGGAAAGAGTCCAGATGAATCAGAAAAATCTCTACATTTTAGAACTATTAGCTATGTAGCTGAAAGTGAAAGCGTAGCTGAATTCAGTCTCCAGCTGCACCAAACAGAATCCCCCCTTTATTTATTCTTACCATAGGAATGCCAATCTCATTGGTACCAATGTACATATCAGGGCAGATGACTGATCGAGCAGCAAAATCCACACGCTTTCCCATCATGTGCTTGCGGAACAGTCCCTCCTTTTTCTCCAATAGCTTTAAAAACAGATGTTAATGATTAAAATGTGAAAGCATGCAACACCAGACAGATTCTCCAGATGTTACAAACATGAGTATCATGAAAATGGCAACACAGTAACCACAAATATTTCACTTTTTCCTTATTCCATCAACTCCTCTTGGTTTAAATGTCTGTGGCACAGGAAGTCTCTAAGATTCTGCCTCCTACTTACCTGACGAATACCAGGGTATTTTTCTGTCATTAGTTTGTCCATGTCACTATCAAATACAATGTTGACATGGCTCTGAAGACGAATCCAAGCATTGTACAGCTTATCTGCAATGGTCTGACCTGGAATCATTGTCAGGACAGAATGGTCCAGAGATTCATTATTCTCTCCAGTCTCCTACAGAAATGGAAAACTCGGACTTAAAAAACAAAGCCTTTTATTTAATGGGTTGAAGTTTAATATTGAAGTTACAGTGTTCAGTAGAAAATGAAACATTGGCCACTATTTTGCACCGCATTAAAGACGATTTTTTGAAGAAAAAAAGCAAACAGTAATGAACAAACAACAAAAAACCCCAAATCCCAAACAATTAACAGTGTAAAATCAACTTTCAAATTTATTACAGCCAAGTGCCTCAGACAGGTCTCTTGTCATGCTTTATAAACTGACTTGGATGGAAATCTCCAAACACTACAGCTGCATATGCATATAGCAGTGGGAATTTAAAAGATGATTGCTAATCATCCTTCTGGTAAGTGACAGTCCTCTTTCCAAATTAGGTATTTCTGGTGAGTCAGTCTGTGCTATGAATCACAGTGTTACTAGGAAGTCCTATTCTTATGTAAAAATAATGTAAGTCCAAGAACTTTTATTACTTACATCGCTTTGCTTTCCTAGTCTGAAAGTGTGTATACCAGTCACAATGGAGACACATTAACCTTCTGTCACGTCAAACATTTTAAGAACACACCTCCACCTAGTGGCTAAAATCTGAGTAACTAAAAACGTTTTAAAAATGTTTTACACTTGGGATGTAAATCAATTTCAGCTGAAAACTAAGTCCAGTATCGAAGAAACCTCTATAATATAATTCATGAACAAAGATGAAGAGAGGCTTGGTGGCATACATTATTTGCCACTATATAGCCATGTGAACTAGTCAGTATTAAACAAGCTTTGTTACTAGCTAATGTTATTGATGAGGTTTTGGTTCTATTTAGGTATCAACCGTCAAAACCAGTAAAGATCATGAGTGGCTCAACTAGGCTCAGAAGATAAAGTGACTTTACTCCCCCATCACTTTTCATTTGAGGAGATGCTGGAAAAGTTTTATTATGGACCGTCTGTGCTGTCCATATTTCAATCTCCAGTAACAGGAGCCCATTATGTCTCACACACAGTAATATAATACAAAAACAATGACCGAAGGAATCTGTGTAAAATGTTTTTTTTTTTTTTTTGCCACAGGCAGGTGAGTGGAAAGAGGAGTGAGAAACAAACCAAAACAATGACACCTATGGAGAACATCTCACCAACAGACCAGGCAAAAACTCTCGTTGAAACAGTTTAAAGAGGAGCCTACTTGAACTCAACCCACATACCCCAAAAGCAAAGAATAAGATAATTGGAAAATCTTACTGTTTGGATTTCTTCTGTAATTTTTATTGGCTGACATTGTTCTTTTGCCATGAAAACTAGGAGTTTTCGTATCATTTTGGCATCTTTCATGACAGCCTGCAAGTTCACTGTCTGTCCATTTGTAAACAATCGGTTTCCAATACGATTCACAGGACGATATCTACAGCAAATCAAAATTACTTTATAAGTTTAAAGCCACTGGAAAGTAGCATGATAAACCTCAAGCATCCTCAGCTAAGTCTTCAATGCATGAAACATATTCCCTATAAACAGTGAGCATTTAAAAATTAATACATTTTACTGGGACAGTTATAAAAAAGAAATGATTCCTTAGCAAGAAATCCTACCAGTATTACGTATTTTCAATAGTCCACAATAATTATAAAAATGTATTTTAGTATTAGTATCTTAATTATTGATATTTCAGAGCGTTAATAAATTCATTTGAAGTTATAATAAAACTTATCATCAGTTACTGATGAGATTTTTAATTTTTTTTTAAACACTCCATGGACACTTTAGCAGACCAGTGGCTGTACTATAGGTGTTTGTATCTCTGACCTGCATGTGCTTAGCTCCATGATTTCTACAAAAGCTTTTGATGGAAAACTTTACCTTGAAGGTGGAACCACAAGTAGGTCTAAAAAAAACATGTCTGGGCTGAATCCTGAACTCTCATGGGGATCCACCCCAGGAAAGAGATAACGCAAAAAGAATCCTAAAAAATACCACAGAAAAGACAATGAGTTTATCATTATTTTTGTTCAGGAATCCAATCACTCAGATGCATTTGGTCAATCAATCCAAAAGCATCTGCTAAGTTAAACATGAGCAAGCCTTTCTAAAAGAGTCACATAAATGGTTTTGTAGAAACAACTCAGAGTGGAAATATAAAGTATAACAAAAAAAAAAAAAAACCAAAAAAAACACCCAAACCAAACCAGCAGGAAGAAATAGTTTCCAGCGAGTAGCTGTGACTAACATGTAAAACTGCTTCGGTTCCTCTTAGCAACTGCAGATTCATAGTATAGGGAACTCAAAAGAAGAGACTGTTAAATATATTCTCAAGTCTTTAACCAATGTAACTGTGAGCAATATTGGGTGCAGCACCATATGCACACCAAATTCTCTGTAAAAAACAATTGTGATTTGTGTGAAGCCACAATTTGAGAATAACTGATCAAGCTACTAATTGAATCCAACTCTCTGCATTCACTACTAGTCCTCCTGTTTCAAAATCTATCTTGCAGCCAGGAGCCCTTAAGACAAAAGGCAAAGATCTGACAAGGAACATTTCATATGTGAACATTTGCAGACACCCGTCCACTGAATGATACAGAAAACAAAGTAACATTGCTCTTAACAACCATTACCTTCATTCTTCCACAGGGCCAGGATGTATTCCTTGGCAGTCATTGGTGTCAGGTATCCTCTCTTCCCTAACTGGCTTTCATCAATAGCTGAAAAATAGTATTTAAAATATATTAAATATTTATTTACATTGAAAGATCTTTTTTGCTTACAATGGTAAGTGCTTCCAGCTCACAGAAGGAATAGAAATATATACAAAATATACTGGCTGACACCTGTATTAAAGTATCATTAATATATTCGCTTTGGGGATATGAAATCAGCCACAGTAATAGTCTTCCCAGCATAGAAAAGCCATTTCTGTGACTAAGGGTTATCAGTATAAGTAACTGAAAAAACATTCAACATCTACAGTGCATGCTTTATTTGATTAATAGTGAGCTGGAGCAGTACTTCAAATTATCTCATCTACTGACCAAAATACAAATCAAGAGTCAACCTGCAGCTGGTGAACAGAAAAGTGAGATTCAAGTACTACCAGAGAGATCAAAGGTCCCATGAAAACCCAGCTGGATGAGACAACTGCGACAGGAATCCATCTATAACTTAAGAGTCTGAGCTAGCTGTATTTTGGTGAGAAAGGAAACAGATGGTTTTGCTACTGAAAAGCAGAAAGATTATTTTATTATTTAAAGCAGAGATTTTATGTCCCAATTTCCACTTCTCCTGCAGGCCAGCCCCTTGTGCCCCAGGGAAACCAGAGTACACAGACTGAAGAAAAACAATTTTTCCATGATCTCAGCTAAAGTTTCCTACTGTTCTTTTGGCTAGGGTCCAGAAATACAGGTTTTTCCACAATGAAATTTCAACTTTCCATTCCTTCATATAGAAAACCTTTCCGTCCTGTAAACACAAATGTACCGATGGATTCCAAGTACTCTCTCCAAGACTCAATACAACGAGCAACTGTGACAGAAGCTTTGCAGCATGCACGTAACTGTACAGTCCATCTCATTCCAGAAGATGTAAGACTTCACTGAAGTGAAAGTACCCAAGAGGTGTTACAGCCTTGATTTTTGAACACTGACAAGGGGAAGACATTTCTCTCCCATAAGTCAGCTGTGACTGTTAACAGACTACAAGAACATGCTTGGTTTTGAACCTTTATGCACTTAAGCAAGGTGTTCTAAATCTGGCCACTCACCAGACACTCCAGAACAACTATTTTTAACTAGAATATTAAAACAGGTCCCCAAACTTTGGACAGTCCTAAAGGGGCTCAAATAAAAAGCCCAAAGCAGTACCCTACAATTTAATGGAACAAAATCATAGTTGTCATTCAGGTAGTAATACTGGGATATGCAAACTTCCCTTTGTTGAATGTGTTACTGACAGGATGCTAAACACACTGCGGAGAGGATGTTACAGCACAGATCTGACCTTTCTGCTTTAATCGCATCACTGACGTTGTGCTTTTGCAGTCACAACTCCAGAGTTGTAACCTAGTAGTCAAACCAGAACAGCAAATGGAGTAAGCTCTTTATATACATCCTTTCTATGGGTTAAATAACTCACAAATCCGCTTCAATTCTACCTGGTTGTGTAAGCGACCAAGAATAGAACAAGAGGGAAAAAAGTAAACTTAAAAGTGACTCAAACACTAAGTTAATTAAGCATGAAAGAGTGTCACCTACTTTCTTTTCTATCCTCTTTAATTAGAAATTCTTCCACAGTTCATTTTTTTCTTAGTCTATTTTCAAAATCTAGCAGAAATTCACACAGTGGCTAAAATGCATGCCCTAAAACCACATTAGAGTTGACAAAGATTCTGCTTTTGTACTTCTTTTCCTGACACACGGGCACTTAAAACTGCAAAAGCACAGAAGGCTCATAAATAGAGACATTTAAAGGACTCAGGTACTCCTGTACTGCTAAGCTTATGGTTTGTTGATTCTGTTTGGTTTTTGTTTTTGTTTTAATAAATGAGTCACAAGTGCATAGTCACTGCTAGGAATCTGTGCACCTTAAATACCAGAAAATAAGTGCAAACAACTTTAGGATGAAGACAAACATTTTACCTGCTGGCTCTTCCACACCTTTCTCTCCTGTCTTAGGGAGCACAGTAGAAGGATAGGTTACTGTCAGCTTGCTGTTATGCTCTTTTCGCACTAGTGATCTCCTAGATCTTAAACGGGGAAAAAAAACCCCAAAATAAACAGGAAAGGCAAAAAGTTAATACAAATGATCACAGTAATTTAATTTACATCAACTATTTAATTCCACATGTAGTCAAACTTACTTGCAGTTTGGGCATTTCTTTGAACTCATATGTGTTTTCCAGAACTGTGCTATCAGTTTATTTCTACACTCACATACATTTTTGACCTGATTAAAAACAAACAGACAAACAATCAAACCCCCTAAAATTAATAGATTAAAGGATCTGATATGAAGAAATCATTAAACAATGCATGATTAACTATCAACACAAACTTTATTAGCATCAATGCACACATATCCTGTACTGTTCTGACTCATGCCTTATCTCTAGGGCACTGTCATAATCTTTCAGTATCTGCTGGAAACATACACTCCTCAATGCTCACAGAACTACCTTTCAAAATTATTTCACTGATAGTCTTTATTTTTCAAATCAGTACTGAATTTTAAAGGTTTTCTCTAATGATGATTCGAGAAGGTAGAAGATTAATAAAATCACTTCTTTTGACTGCTTATGAATGTAAGATTTATGAAGTGCTTAATGTTAGTTTTGAAACAAGAATTATACCACTTATCAACAAATCTGCTTTAAGATATTAGACCTTTAAATTATCTTCTTTACTAGTATTTTCCTTTAGCCAACAATATACATTACGCTGCATTTAAAAGGAAATGAGCATTTAATTACAACTATGTCATTCTTTCAAAATTTCACTGCAAGTAATCTGCACACTTTCTGGATGCATGAGATCCCACCCACAAAATCTTCTGCAGCTCAAAACATCAGAAGCATCATACAAAGAAGTACCAGTATCTGTAGGTAATGTACAGGTAGTAGGTACTGATAGGTAGTATCAGATTATTTTTTTTTGTATGACATTAACACTACAGAAAACATTTCTCTACACAAAGTGTATTTTCCAGAAACCTAATAGTTAAAGTAAGACGAGATAAAATCTTTTTAAACATATTTTGAGACATTTCACCCAGAAAGCTCTCTAAATATAACACAGTTCAGAACTCTAGGACAAAATCTCGAGTCTACACAGTTGCAGACAGACTTTATTCTGCACACTACTACATAGTAGTGGACTATACAGACAAAACCTGAAATGTCAGAAGTACCTGTACTTACATTTGAACACTGGTCTTTTATTTGATAGCTTTGTAATATTTCCTGAACATGGTGATTTAACTCTTCTTCAATTTCCGAACCTGTTGCATCCGCACATTGCTCTAAAAACTATAAACCAAAAGAAGTTAGGATAGCTCTACAGTTAGAGGACTGTCAACTCAAAAGGAACAGAAAAATACAGTACTTGCCCTGTTCAGAATGACTTCGAGATCATGGACAGCATGAAGCAATCCTTTCTCCAGAACTTTCAACTGACTTAGCAGTAAATGAACCACAGCTCTAGTACATGTTAACATGTGACAATTTAAACAAGAACCTCGAATTAGAAGATATAATTTCTGCAAAGAAAAGGGGGAAAAAATGTTATCATAGAAGATTTACTACCCTGCACAGTAAGCAAGTAGACAGATTTCTTTGAACCTAAAGGAAGTGCTACTATAACTGAGAAATTAGACTAATTGTTAAATTTAATCATAAAGAATCGGACTGAAAAAGAATTTATTTCAACCACAGAAACACATGTGCAAAGCATGATACACAGGCAAACCATGTGCAGGCTGTCTACCTAACAGGTACATGAAAGGCCTGTATAATCTAAAGAAAGTCTGGGATGCTCTTACACAGCACTGATTACAGCTAACAGCGTGGTACCCAAAAATCCACACTAGTAAAATGAAGTGTTCTGGTCACAGTACTATCAGCCTCCCTCAAGATTCTTCATGCAACCATGCTCTTCTGAAGTTTCATAGAATCAAAGAGTTGGAAGGGATCTTCAAAGACATCTAGTCCAACCCTCCTGCAATGAGCATCCACTCAGGTTGCTCAGAGTCACATCAAGCCTGGCCTTCCAGGGATGGGGCCTCCACCACCTCTCTGGACAACCTGTTCCAGTGCCTCACAACCCTCATGGTGAAGAATTTCTTCCTAATGTCTAATCTAAACTTGCTCTGCTCCAGTTTAAAACCATTGCCCCCTGTCCTGTCACCACAGGTCCTGGCAAATAGTCCCGCCCCAGCTTTTCCCTTTCAGGTACTGATAGGCTACTATGAGGTCTTAATCACACTGATCTAGTTTTCCAGAATAAATTACTCTGGAATAAGAGGACCTACTGGGCACAACATACAACACAGCCATTCCAAACTCAAATAAGCACTTGGAGATCCTAGAATAAAAGCAGAAAGCTGCTCATGTAAGTTTGTAACAGTAGTTTAAAGGAACAACTAAAAGGTTTTACTGTGCCATCCACTTAATTAAAGCATGGGACCCTGCAGCTAGTCATGGCAGTTAATGACCAACATTCCCCCTTGTTTGCTAACAGTGAGTAAAATAAGCTACGAAGTATGTATTTTACAGAAGGCTAAGGAGTCTTATTTGTACTGAACTATCACAACACGGCACTTCTACTACATCTCCTGTTATTACAGTAGATTCATGCTTAAAATATGAGACAAGACATATCTTGGCACCATTACCATTTTCAAGGACTGTACTATGACCCCGATCATGCATTTCACTAGCAAGGCAGTAATTAATCATACATACATCAAAAAACAGAGGATTGTAGACGGTCAGAGGCAGTTCTATATGACCAAAGTGACCTGGGCAGTTGCTGAAGTTCTGCATGCAAGTGGCACACACTTCTTTGGAGTCTGGAGGGCCCAAAGCCAAGTCGTACAGTCCATTAATAGCTGGATTCCCCACATTATCCAAATATTGAGGATTTGTTATGGGTTTTACACTCAGTTTCCTGAAGTTGAAAAAAAAAGAACAAAAATCAGTGGCAGCAAACAGCCACATTATATACATTTGAAAGCTACACCTAGAGTATGCATAACTACATTTTTTGGACAAAAATATGGTTTTGAGGGTATTTTGTGCCTATAATGGGTATTTCTTCCCATTAATGTACTTGACTAGGCCAAATAATTCACACCATAGTAAGTAAATATTTCTTGTACAACTTTAGCCATTTTATCAAGAAGTTAAATAATTTTGTCTATGTGTCCACTCAAGCAGCAGTAGAGGTACAAAACCAACAAAAAGACACAGTCAATGACAGCTGCATGCCCATGACAGCACTAACATCACACCAACACTAAAGAAACGGTGACGGCTCTCTAGAAGTCCAGGAGACAACCTGCTGGAAAAAAACCCCAACAAAACAAACCACCCTTTTTACAAAGATCGTAGCTCTGTGCTACTTAGGTTGGTGCTAAAACATATGAATATTTTTCCTTGCTGAAACTAGCAAGGTGTCTTCCATGCCTGACACTCAGGAGCGTACCCACCAAGGAACAACCCCAGCCTTACCAACACATTGCTCCTCCAGGCTCTGACAGGCGCCGAGGTGTGTGGGACAGGGGAGAAGCCAACATCCCCCTTCAGGCAAGGCCCTCCAAGAAGGCTGCCTCCTGGAGCCCCTGCCCCTAGCAGGACATGGAAATGGCCATCTTCTCCTGCGTCCAACGCCAGCGAGGGGCTCGCAGAGGACAGGTGCCGACTGCAGACCCTTTCCCCCGGCACCCCTTAGTCCCACACAAGATGCTCTCCCCCGCTTTCCACTCCTCCAAGACCTCCAGCACTTCCAGCCCACGCAACGAGCCCGAGAGCCCCACAGAGAGTCCAGCCGCCCACCCAACCCTTAAGAACCAGAGGCACTCCGTTGCCATCCCAGCGCCTGGTGAGGGCCCCGGCATAGCCGGACTACAAACCCCAGCAGGCCCCGCGCCCACAGCACGCCGAGGCCTCCCGGCGTTCCGGCGCAGGGCACGCCGGGAGTTGTGGTCCTCAACAGCACCCACCAGCCAGGGGAGAGGACAAACCTGCCACGGATCCTCACCTGATCTCCTCGGCCGTGTACATCCCGAAGGAGACCCCGACCAGCCGCCGCCACGGCACCACTTTCGGTGGCCTCATGGCACAGGAGCGAGATGTTCCCAGCCTACAAGCACAGCCGTCCCTAGGTGCTGCGCCACGGGAGGCACCACGCGGGCCTGTTGGCGCGGAACAGGCGGGGCCGGGCGATACCACCGCAGCGGTGGGGTGACCTCTCTCAGGCACGGGAGTGGTACTGCCCTTCTTCCCGGCAGGCACCGCGCAGGGGGTAGCATGGCGGCGCGGCAGGTCGGGGGCAGCGCTTGGCAGCAAGTGGTGCTGCTGAGCAGGCGGTGCTGTTTGACGGGCGGGAGGCGGGAGCGCTGTCGGTAAGGTTCTGCCGTTTCGGACGCGAAGAGAAAAGACGGGCGTAGCGGCGGTGATGGAGGCGGCAGGGAACGGGAATGGGTAGCAATGGGGAGTTGAGGCGCGAAAAGCCGCGCAGGCGCAGCAGCCGGGCCAGCGCCGGGGCGCACTGTGTATGCGCGGTGTTCTGGGTGAGGTGGATGCGGTCGGGGTGGCGGTGTGGGGATGGTCTGGCGTCGGGAGGGTCATCGAACGAATTAGGTTGGAAAGGAGCGTTAAAGGCCATTTAGGCCAGCCCCCAGCAGTGAGCATGGACTCCTTCAGCTAGGTCAGGTTCCTGAGAGCTTCCCCAAGCCTGACCTTAAATGTCTTCAGGGAGGATGGGGCCTCCACTGCCTCTCTGGGCAGCCTGTGCCAGTGATCTCCCACCCTCACAGCCCCCAACTTCTGGTAGGCTCTACAGCTTGCAGTCACCCCATAGAGTGAGTTTGAGCTGCCAGGTGATTCCTAGAGCTAAATCTCATGAAAAATCTGATGAAGTTCTTTCAGGCTGTACCTTAAATGAAGGTGTTATGCTTCTCTGGGTACTCTTTATAGGCAAAATGTAACATCTGGAGTTGTAAAATCATATCTGAGGTGTTTATGTGGCATGTAAGAACAGGTAGAATTACGCAATAGCACTATAAAGCAGGAGGTATGAATGCACATTAACAGCATCTCCCTCCGGGTCAAGGTCAATGTTGAAACACATGCAAATGCTAGAGTTAGAGTAAAGCTGTAGTGCTGGAGTCCTTTATGAGCAAAATTGAAAAAAAAAATTAGAATCACAGAATGGTTAGGGATGGAAGGGACCTTAAAGATCATAGAGTTCCAACCCCCTGCCATGAACAGCTCTCACTAGACTAGGCTGCTCAAGGCCTCGTCTAACCCCGGCCTTGGACATGTCCAGGAAGGGGGCAACTACCACTTCCTGGGCAACCTGTGCCAGGGTCTCACTGCCCTCATAGTGAAAAACTTCCTGATGTCCAGTCAAAATCTACCCTCTTCCAGCTTAAAACTATTCCCCCTCGTCCTGTCACTACAGGTCCTTCTAAAATGTCCCTCCCCAGCTTTCTTATAGGCCTCCTTCAGGTACTGGAAGGCTGCTATAAGATCTCCTTGAAGCCTTCTTTTCTCCAGGCTAAACAGTCCCACTCTCTCAGCTTGTCTTCATAGGAGTGATGCTCCAGCCCTGTAGTCATCTTCATGGCCCTTTTCTGTACTCATTCCAACAGTTGCATGTCCTTTCTATATTGAGAAGGTTAATTTGTGTTAAAAGCAACAAGAAAGACTTGGAGCTGTGTCCCTTGACTCTGAACTAGGCATAAAGGTGCTTTGCAATATACAGCAGAACCAAGCTTGCATGCATGTCCCTTTCCAGCTGTGGTTATGTGAGCATGCTGTCTGCAGCTCTGTAAGAACCAGGCATCCACAAGTAAACGGGTCTGATTTCACTGCATCACAGCTCAGGGTCTTCTGCTCATGTAATCACTACTCTGATGTAAAATATTTAAGAAAAGGTACTGCTTTCAGCTAGATCCGGCCTCTAAAACTTTCAAGTGTCTTTTTTGATTTGTGGTCAGGATTTTCAGTCTAAGATGTAGTGATTTGTGAAAACTACTTTAAAGTCACGATGCCCACAAAGAATTGCAAATTTTCACTACGTAACTTACTGTCTCTTGAAATTAGGGCATTAAGAGAAGCATCAACTGAGTTTTATGATAATAGCCTTGAGTTATTAGCAGTGCAACATTTCCAGTTACTTCTTCCCTCTTAACTTTTTAATTAATGCGAAATGTGGTACAGAATGTCATTAATCTGCTTTTGCTATCTTAATGAGACTACTCTAAATTCAAAACTCTGCTTTACAGATGCTCTTCTAGTAGTACAGCTCTTGGGAAGTCTGTGGAAAATTCAGAAGGTATGTTGTCTCAGTTACTGTTGCATTGTTTGGATTTTTTTAAATCTCCACACAACATAGCCTGCAAGGAAATAAGGAAAATACTAAATGCCATCCTACCCCTTCTTGCCTTTCCAACCTGCACCATACCCCCCCAGCTTCGCTGTGCAGTGATTTCCTGGCTTAATTTTACAGACCTCGCTACCAACCAGCTCTGCGCTACCAGAGCATGAACTCCAGTTGTCCAGTTGTTCTTTGAAACTGATCTATAAATTCCACCTTAATGCTGACAGCTTCCTTCAAGTTTCTGCCAGTCAGCAACAGCTCATGGGACTGCCATAACACAGATGCAGTGGGAAAAGTACCTCTGCAGATACTCATTCTGGAGGTTTTAATTAGGAGGAATCGCGTAGAATCATGCCATGGCTTCTTCTCTCCTGACATGCTTCTCTCCAGCATGTCAGTATGATTAGAATAAATCAGATACCTCTGCTCTGTGTGTATATTGGCATATGGACCCTTGGGATAGAAGGTACTGAGCAGTTGGTATCAGGCTGTTGGGGCAAGAGCTTGGGAGGGCACTTTGCTGCAGCATTCAGGCAGGCTGAACCGGAGAAGCCAAACGGGCACAGCTGGCAAACTTTGAATTGGGGGACTGAATGTGGTGGTTGGAGTTTAAGCAGGAAGACACAGGATAAGGATGATTGAAGAGGCTTGGATGGGTAATCCCTTTGAAGGTACAGTGGGTATAGCCTCTCTGAGGTTGGTTTACCATAGGGCCCTAATCCCTCTAGGCACAATACTGTTAAATTCTCCGTCAGCATTTTCTATTACTATTCCAGTAAATTATGGCTTACTTTAGACAGTGGGTTTAAAATCCTTGCTTTAATACTTTCAGTTGGATCGGCTTAAATTGATCAGGAGGTCAGTATTTTCTTTTCTGTTTGATTCTAATAAAAATTTTGTTTCTCAGTTACTCAAGAAGAAATTGTGCTTCCACGAAGGAAAACCTGGTGAGTGTTTACTGCTGGAATATCTCTGTTGACCTGAAAGAAAATCATTTGTAGCTAAATGTAATATGGCTGCAGAGCTGAAATATAAATGCAAGTTGTTGTGTTCCTGGGTTTAATGCCCCACTTTCTGCTGGCTTTCCTGCTGACTGGGAGCTCTGGGAATATTCTTTACTCTAGCTCTCTGTGCAGAGTATGTACACTGTGATCCTGACTTTTATGTAAAACCAATTATAAAGACTGCATTTTTAAGTGTAGAAATCTGTAAAATCAAATTTATTTGGCTGTCTGCATGTAGATGTGCTTCTTCGAGCCAAATAAACTTGACTGTTTATAGCTGGCTGAATAAATACCGTTAACAAATTATGCAGCTGAACAAAAACTATTTTGTTGGGAGCACCTAAGATGAAATTGCATCACTGTACAGCAGAAACTAAGTGAAGAGCCAAATGGTGTCAGCAGGCAAACCTAAAATAAGTCCTGTGCTAGTTGTGCATACGGTGTAATGTGTAACATTAAAGATCTGCAACCGAGTATTAAACAGAGGTCCTTTCTGTTTAGGGATAAGCTAGCAGTTCTTCAGACACTGGCTTCCACTGTGAACAGAGTAAGTAGTTCTACTTTTCATGGAAGTGCATCGAGTTGTCCAGTCTCCTGCAGTAGCCTGGCACCTTGGATGCTCCTTCTTCTACTTTGGCCATAAATGGAAGATGGGACTTTTACATGCGGCTTTTTACAGGGTTTTCACTGTTGCTGTGTCCTTAAAGCCTCATTCTACTGCTAAGATAGAGCTGTTAACTACCAGTGAAAGCTGTAGTGTTTTGATAAGGCTTTTGCTGACATCAGGAACAAGTTCCTGTACCAGTTCAGCCTCTCAATCCAGACTGCTCCTTCCCAATCTCTGTCCTGAAAGTAAGCCTTTCAGAGAGCAATCCATGCCTGCTATTGACAGGCAACAGCTTTAAATGCTGTGATGCTATTCTTTAATCCTGTCTGTCTTGTATTCTGGAAATTGAATCTGACCCTGCAAGGCCCCGCAGCTCTCCTGGGAGTGTTACAGTTGGGGTCCTGCTTGCTTTGCAGAGCACTCATCACTTACCATGTTATACTAAGGACCCTTTTGTTGTCACTGTGTTAGCCTGCACGTGTGTGTACAGTGGAAATGCTTTTTTAACTGTTTCTATACAGGGTAAATTTTTATCAAGAGGAACTTATGTAAAATGGGCATCAGGTGGTGGATATGATGGAACCTTAAATTCCCTGAGGCAGTGTGATATGCCTACAGTGTGCCTGTGTACGTAGCTGTAAATGTTTCAGTCCTGGGTTCTCCTTTCTACAGGATCCTACTGCTGCTCATTACATGTTCCAGGATGACCCTTTCCTTACACCAAGAAACGCAGCCAATTCTGTAAGTATTTCCTTTCAGATCCTTGACAGCTTCCTCTTTGACCCCTTCATCTAGACAATGAAAAGCCTAATTGGAGTCTAGTTTCAACTGCTAAAGAAAACAAAAGTATCAGATTTCTTTCAGAATTTTCTCCTCTGTGTTTTTCTGAATGCATAATGCCTGTAGCATTTCTTGGACAAATCCATCCTGCACACACAGTTTTTTATTCTTCCTGCCCATGTAGGAACCTTCCAGCTGACACAGCCCTGTTAATGTTCCTGGAAGCCAGTGGCTTACCTGATGAGTTGTTTTGTTCCTCCATGTGCTTAGTCCATTAAATAACTCCCAATAGTAATTCTTCATGTGAGGCATTCAACCTGTTTAAACTGTGTTTCCATACCTTTGACTTAAACACCCAAGGTCACTTGTGTGTGTGTGCTATCACATTGACTATATGTTAGCAGTTTAGTGTCCTGGCCAAGCCCCAGGAATTTTTGTTTTATCACAGAGCAGATCTTTGGGAACTTAGTCCTTTTAAAGTAGTTGTATTGAGATGATGAGAGAAAGAAAGGAGTCTTCCCCTGATAGCTTTGCATAAGATTAAAGAGCATGAAGCTGAGGCAGGAGAAAGCAGAACTGAAAATGAGGACAAGAAGAAGCTGCTGGGATGTTAATTAGAGTGTAGCAAGAGCAGACTGGAAACCGAAATAATGTTGTCGCAAATGCGTGATGTGGCTATGAGAGAACTTCAGTTCTGCGTGCCAGAGGTGAAGCCATTGAGAGAGCTGAAAGCGCCTGGCACATGTGAAGCATCTTAAAAGAAAGAGCAAAGGAGGATCTGACTTTAGAACGTGAGGAAAAGAGGTGAATGGGAATGAGGTGATGCTCTTGGAAATGATAATGAGGGAGAGGAATGTCCCAGTCCTGTGAGTAAAAAGAGCAGTGCTTTTGAGCCTGAGGTAGCATTTCACACAACTGGTACAGAACTTTGTCCCTTGACTAAGTAACAAGGAAATAAAGAGTAAAAATATATGTTAATATAAGAATGTCTTTCTGGAACATTTTCTCATGTTTGTGTTTTTTGCTAAGAGTTGGAAATGAAACATGAGTTTAATTTCACTCCCATCACAATGCTTGGTGTTACGGAAAATGCTATTCCTTGATCTCAGCCTTTTAATTGTGTCTTTCTTCATTTTCTGTCTCATTCCTCTGTAGCGTCTGTTTGCATTGTCAAAGGAGTCGGGGAGAAACGCTGCAAAATACATTATTAAGCAGTTTCCTCAATATTTTGACAAGACTTTTGCAGAGCCCAACGTATCAGTAAGCTTTTTGCTTTCCATTTTCATTGTATTTGTGCTTTGTTAGATTGTGAAACTCTCAGACTGGTCCAAAACTAAGATAAAAGGATAGTTTTGTTAGCTGTATCACAGGCAGCTATGAAAGCAGTACTGTATTTCCACTGTGTTTCAGAAACTAGTATTTTTCATTAGGGGTTCAATATCCTACCAGCTGCTTCTGATAAAAGAAAGAAAATATATGTTTAGATGTTGACTTACTAACACAACAGTGAGAGATAGGGGATGTGGTCCTTCATCACCAAAGGGATTGCTTTTGTTAGGCTGGGAGAGCTGGGAGATTATGAAAGTGGTGTACTAAGTGAAGGGTAAGGATATTTGGTTAGTGGTTTAGTGATGGCATAGAGAAGGTTTGAGCTCGTGTCTAACTTGCATTCTTTGCTTTTAGTGCTTGATGCCTGAGATACTTACACCTCAGATTGAAGGATTGAGTGAGGAAGCTCTAAAAGAGCGTATCCACCTCCAAAAAGTGAAAGATTCTGTGGACCTGTTTGATCAGCTCATTCAAGCAGGTAGGCAGTCACCTGCTCAGTGTATCTGGTACGGCTGTAGAATGGTGTGTTCTTTACATTCTTTGTGACTTGTAAATCCTTGGTTTTTGTAGGGACTCCTGTATCTCTGGAGACCACTAACAGCCTTTTAGATTTGTTGTGTTTCTATGGAGGTGGAGAATCTACTCCAGAAAAAGAGGAAGAAGAAAAAGAGGAAGAAGAAAAAGAGGATTTGAAAGAACCAGAAGTACGAAAAACAATTATTTACCTCTCTTTCTTTCATATGTAGTGGGTGTGTATGAAGGTGATGTCAAGGTTTTTGTACTGTGACTACCTTCCTGGGAGATGGTGTGAGCTGGGTTGGATGCAGTCAGGATTCCCAAGAGATACAGGAGTTGTGAAAATCCTGTGTCTGCTGAACTAAGTATCTGGAACCCTGTCTTGGCTTAGTTCTGCTGAAATGTGTTTAAATAGCTTCTGACAGCATTGTTTTTGCAATTGCTTGAAAAGATGACCTCTGGTACCTCTGGCATAGATCAGCTAGGTAATTTTCTTCCAGTCTGAACCGTACTAAGTAGACTTCAGTGCAGTTGAGGGCTCCTTGAATGACCTCGGAGTGTCAGGTTACAGGGTACAGTAGTAGATGTGTTGCACAATACCTTTCCCTGGGACAAAATATACTTTATAGAGTGTTTGCTATAGTCCAGGGATTCCCACTAACCCGACAAATACGTGCAATTTACCTTTTAGCATGTTTGCTAACAATATCCTTAATCTAGTTATTGTTTCCTGAATATTATAATAGAAATTATTTCAATGCAACTTGTGTTTAAGAAACACGCTTGGTAGCACATATGTTGCTGCTGAGCTTCTGTGGTGTTACCAGATCACATCACTAGATGTTTAATCGTGTCTTTGAACTCAGAAACACTTCTGCAAAAATCTCTGCAGGTGAATGCGTCAGAGCAGAAGGCTCCAAAGAAACAATTGCAAAGAGGTTCTCAGTCATCTGGCTCTAGATGGAGGTACAGAAAATGTCACCAGTATTCCTGTATTCCGTGGGTTGTGCACACACAATGTTGTTATAAAACAGGTTTCAAGACTGTGTCATATCTGTGTTTGCTAGTCTCTTAAAGTGTCAGCGGAGTTCCAGTAAATATCACAAGTAACATACCTGAACACCAGCCCTGAAAGCATTCCTAAGAGTATCTCTTGTTGAGTCCTTCAACAGTTGGCTTGTTTGTTGATTCTAGGGAGAACAACGACACTGAAAGAATATTTAAGATAATGCCAGAGAGGAATGCACACTCCTACTGCACAGTGATCCGTGGGATGGTGAAGGTAAAGCTGTCCTTCAGTGCTAGGATGACTTTTTTCAGCTTGTGAAATCTCACAGAGTCAATAGAGATTGTTAATTTTTGTTGTTTTGTTTTTTTGTATGTATTGCAGTATGGGGCTTATGCTAAAGCTTATGACATGTACGTGGACTTGCTGAATGAAAGACACAAAGGTAAGTGTCTCATGGGTTTGCTTTGTGGTCTTTTAAGTAACAAACCAATTTTTTGGCACGTGGATATTTGGTTTCATGGCAGTGATGATTGGCGCAGGGGTACGGACCTCAGCTAGATCATGGGAGCTGAATGCAAACTGTTTATTTCAGTGAGTTGGCATGTGGCTGGCTCGCTGGAAGCAGGTTTGCATGAGACTTCGCCAAAAACTGAGCCATGTACAGCAAACTCTTTCCTGTAGAATATAATTGTCAGTTAAAGTGGGTTATCTTGTATTTTCCAGCTGACGTGCACACCTTTAACGCACTGATTACAGCAGTCCCATACCTAAAGGAGAGGTTCTTAGAACGATGGGAATTTGCCAAGGTAAGGAAGCAGGGCGGAGGAGGTGAGGAAGGAGTAAAAATGTTTGGGCTGGGCCTGTTTTAGCAGTAAAATTTGCAGTTAGTGAAAACAGGAGCTTTGTATAAAGGTATTTGTATCTGCTGCAAGTGAAATACACTGGCTTAAACATAGAAACTTAACTACTGAGGACTGGAAAAGGTACAAAATCCAGCCTTGCCCTTACAGAATCATTTGTGTTGTGAGAATATATCTGAACCAAGAACTGTCCAGACAGAAAGTAATTGGCAATTATGTTGGGAAATACAAAGAAATAATTTAAGGTAAAAACTTCTCTGAATTGTGATTCATGGTGGTGTGTTGGAAATGGAATTTTGAGAAGTAATATTAGAGGCTCCAGTTTTAACGACATATCAGTAAGGAAAATTAGCATGTAAATTAAGATTCCCATCATGTTCTAGGCACAGTTCTTCAAGATCTAATCTCATAATTTTGTAGTCTTGTTTTTTAGTAAAATTAGTGTAAAAGCAGATGGTACTGCCATAGTAAATGATCAGTTGAGGTAGGGTTGTTCCCTTGAAGGGGGTGAGAAGGACTAGATGGAGGAAATGCATGTATATCTACCTGTAAGCTGAAACATGATCTATAACATGTGAAGCACTAAGGATTTGGGGATTTTGTTCAAGGTCTTCCTGAATCACATGGCTCAGCAGGAAGTGCAACCAAATCTTCTGACTTTCAATGCTTTACTGAAGACTCTGAGAAGATGTGGTGGTGTAGGCAGAAGTATATCTTTATCAGTAATAAAGGAAATGGAAGCACTTGATATAGGTAAGAGAACTGGAATGGTTATTGTATTTCAGTGCCACCACCAGGGTGGCTAAGTTAGGAGTTCAGCAACAACAATGCAGTGTTTCCTAGTTTCAAGGAAGAAGCCCCGAGCCTTGTGGAAAAAAGCTTTTCTCCCTGTGTGCTCAACTTCACTATTTGTTTCCTTTTGCAAAAGAACTGAGAAATGGAGGCCTAAGCACTGAACTGAGGTCACTGAGCAAGCTGGTGTGTGTGGATTTCATGTTGAATCATCATCTTGAGAGTCTTTGTTCAGTGTTGATTTCTTGTTACAGTATAGTGTGTGCACTTAGCCCCTTAGGCCAAATAATGAAGCATATTGATGCTGTAGCCTTTTAGGTTAGGAGCATGCTTATCATCGTGTTCTTACCTGCAGTTACCTCTGGCTCATCGGGGAAAGGTGTGTGTATGCACTTGGGGGAAGGGGGTCCTGGCCCACTGTGTCCTTACTGTAGTACTGCAGTAGAAATAATGAATGAATATGTATTTCCAGCAGTCAGCTGAGTCTGTTGGGTTCCCACAGATGGAGATATACTTCACAAGCCACCCAAGCCAGTTCAGGTCTCTACATCTACATCTTTACAGGAAGAAAAGTTTTTGATCTAGATAATGGGGTTTTGGTGCCAAATAAACACCGGGAAACCACAGAATGCCGGAATGGCTGATTTCATGTCTTGTGGAGTCTGCCCTAGTAACATGCTTGTTCATACACCAAAGACAGGTTCACAAGCAGAACAGAAAGCTAGTCATGACATTTTTTATTTAACTTGGAGCAGGGAAGCTTAGCTCTTCGCCAGGGAAGCTTAGCTCTTCGCGTGTACCACCAGCTGAAACACTGCACTGCATAGCAGTGCAGTGTTTCAGCTGGTGGTACACGCTCAGATACCATCTCCAAGTTGTAGGAGGTCTGGTCCAGCATCAAGGTGGATGAGGAGAGAAATGATAGAGTAAATGTATGCATGCTGCCTTACTGGAAGGGCTGCGAACTGAATTACAGCTCAGTCGTAAAGCTCAGCCAAGAGTGTGGGAGTAATGTCAATGTTTTTGTCTTTTCAGAGCCCAGCCTTGCAACGTATGATCATCTTCTCTTTATATTGTATAGAGGCGGTATGTGCAATATCAACATGTCCTTGAATGTGCAGTGTTTAACATCTGCCCTTAAACCCTTCCCAGATGTGATGGGTGAAGGCACTTGGTGTATGGACTAAAAGACAACCTCTTATGCGCTCAGCCCTAGTGTTACCTGTGCAATCTCATTCTGCTAGGGTGAATACAGTGGGCTCTAACCTCTTACAGGCAGGGCAGAGTCTTTGGGTTTTGAGAATGGGCAGAACTGGGAAGCCCATTTTCTTTCTGTTTGATAAAGGTAAAGAGTAAATGATACTCAGGCTCTGTGGAGGCTGCATCCGATGATGACACATGTGATTTCCTAAACTCTGTCACTCACAGGCAAGAAGTTGCACAGGGATCTTCTTTTTCTGCAACAGTTCTGTGCATTGGAATCTGTCTTGAAATATACCTGTGTTAGAAAGCAGGAGCCCAACTGTTGGGAGATCTGTAGGCCAAAAATCCATAGGCATGGGAAGAGAATAGACGCAGTAGTCACATCTGCAGTCCTATAAGAAACATGGAGGAACTGCTCTAGAGTCTCTCTGTTGCTGTAATTTTCACGTGAAATGCATTACTTTGCCTGGTGCCACATTCTAACAAATATGCTTTCCTGTTTGATTCCTTGCTGGAAACTACTTTCTGCATCTGCCCTCTTGTGCTGTGGAATGTGGCAATAGTAGGGCAAGTTTTAGTGCAAATAAAATTGCAGCTTCTGGGGAGCACCACAAGTAGGGGTACAGATAGGGGAATCATCATACTTGTTTGAAGTCTTGGTGCTTCTCTCTACTTCCATAGAAGATTTGCAAGCTGAGGTTTTTTACAAGCGAAGTGCATAATGCAACTGAGATGTGATTTCATGTCTGTCTGTCCCACAGTTGACCTTTACCCGTCAGGCATAATCTCTGAGGTGCTAGATGATGTTGAAAGCAGGAGCTTCACTCCCCAAGATCCTGATGATGGTATGGACTTCAATATACTTGATAATCTGCATTGTTTAAGTTTAGGTAAAGAGGTACCTATGGAATTGCAAGAACTGCCCAGCTAGAAAGAAAGCATGCAGCTCTCTCTTATTAGTCCCTTTGATACTTTTTGGAGACAAAGAAGGAGGAAGTCCAGTTCCAGGAAGGTGTGCTCTGCACTGACTTCTGTGAATGAGCATTTGAGTCTCGCACCATAAAACCCTCAAGGCTGTTTACAAGACTAGTTTAAGGAGGAACATCTGCTAGCAGCATCATAAAGTGATACACATCTGGCAAACAGCAGGTTTTTCTTGTAGTATGGTTTGACTTCCTGTTCCACTTCTTCCTAATGCTTTTCAGAAATGGTCAAGAAGTAAAACTTCATTTAAAATTGAAGCTTTGCTCTGTGGAAGGGGTAGATTCTGAACATCCCATGTCTCATTGTCTGTCTGCTGTTGGTATATGCACAGTTTTGCTCTAGGCTGTTCTTAAGCCTATCTGTACAAGTAGACACACCCTCGATGTGATAAGGAGTGTGTCCTGACAGAGGGGTCTGTAGCTGTGCTGTGTACACCGTGGTGGTGTAAAGTGGCAGAAGCCTGTCTAGCAGCTGCTGATTCTGTATGGGATAGGGTGAAGAAACTATTGCAGTGCATGCCTCAGGAAACCAGTGAGGGGTTGGTGTGGTTTTGGCCAGTTAAAAACAGATTGGGAGATGCTGTGTTGGAGTGGCGTTGTCCCAGAAGTGGGATCGTTTGCGCAGGACAGCAGTATGCACCCAGAGCAGAGGTTTATCACGTGTCTCTGCAGAGAGGGGTGCTAGGTGGTGATTCCACAGGGCCAGCACACCAGCACACACAATCCACAACACGTTTATCTTGTTACAGGATTAGAAATTTAGGCTAATTAGTTAGTAATTACCACATCATCTATTCTTGGATTAGTGTATTTAAATGAGCACACACACTCCTTGAGGGTGCGTGTAACTTGCACAGTCCTTTAACTGGCTGGGTGGTCACGCAACCTCCCCTGCCACATTTACTTTTCCCCTATTACTGCAGCTTTTTGTTGACTTCAGGCCTCCCTGGCAGTCACCCAGATCTCAGCACCTTCTCGGGAAGGATGTGCCTTCTATATTAGGTTTTCAGCTCTCCTTCAAGGGTGTAGTTAGCAAAGCAGTGTGGTATATTTAACCCTAAATTAAACAGTGTCTAAGCACTAACCCAAACACGTTTCCCTGTAAAGTGGAAAATTCTACTTTATAGATCATATCGGTTTGTCCTACCAGCATTTTTATTTTGTCCTTGGAAAAAAGCCTGGAAATAGTAAAAATGTTGTACACCTCTTTTGTTTGCTTCTGTACTGCTACGTGTGTTGTACAGTTTCTTGCTCTGACTCTAAGCCGCTCCCGGATGGAGACCATGATTGTACCTGCTCTGCTCCTTCACACTCCATAGAAGTACCACTGCTAGCAAAGTCAGGGAGGATGGACACGCAGATAGATCTCTTGCCTGAATCAAAATGAGTTTTTCCTATACAGTGGGGGTTTTATTACAAAAAAAAAAAAAAAGAGAAAGACTGCCCACATAAGACTAGAACAAAACTATTTTTTCTAAGCAAAATGTGTGTGGTTTTTCACTGCTCTTGTTCCTTGTGGGATCCTTATGCTGTTTTGGTAATTGTTTTTGCAGAATTTGTGTTGTCACTGAAGAAAACTGAGACTTCTTTAGTGAGGTGTTGTATGTGAGCTTTTACCTTCAGAAACCTCTCTGTTCCCTGCAAGGCCTTTCCTTGGTCTAGAATACATGGAGCTGTTGGAGTGAATTCAGAGGAGGCTATAAAGATGATCAGAGGGCTGGAGCACCTCTGCTATGGAGACAGGCTGAGAGACAGGCTGAGAGAGCTGGGCTTATTCAACCTGGAAAAGGCTCTGGAGGAAGCTTAGAGCACCTTCCAGTACCTGAAGGTGGTACAGGAAAGCTGGAGAGGGACTGGTTACAGGGGCAGGGAGTGATAGGACAAGGGGAATGGTCTCAAGCTGAAGGAGGGGAGATTTAGATGAGATATCAGGAAGAAGTCCTTCCCTGTGAGGGTGGTGAGTCCTTCGCACAGATTGCCCAGAGAAGCTGTGGCTGCCCCTGGATCCCTGGCAGTGTTTAGGGCCAGGTGGGATAGGGCTTTGGGCAACCTGTGTCAGAGGAGGGTGTCCCTGCCTGTGGCAGGGAGGAATGGAACTAGACAATCTTTGAGGTCCCTTCCAACCCAAACCATTCTGTGATTCTGTGGAAGTTTGAAACTAATAAACTCCATTTTCTCCTTTTCAGCTAACTTTTTTGCCACAGCAATGCAAGTGGTAAGTACCTGCTTGTTGCCATCAGAATACCTTTTAGCCCCCAGTGTTTCAGAATTGCCTGTGAGTTTTCCAACCTGTCACACAAGGTTCTTTCCCTTTTTCACTGTTCATCACTTCCTGTCACTTCCCTCCATAATTCTGCAGTTCTTCTCTTGATACCTCGTCAGTTGGTAGGTTGCATGCATGAGATATGTTTATTTCTTGCTAGATAAGACCGGGTAAGGCCCTGTCTTCTGTTCCCTACCTTCTCTTAGTGACACCACAGCTTTCTGTACCAGAGTGTCGGTTTAGGTTAAAAAGCTTTTGCTCCCTGGGAGGGTCTCACACATCTCTTGACTAAACACAATGCCTTGGCAGCCGCCGCATCCGATTAAAAATGCTTGCTGTCAGCTCATTACTCCTCATAGCTTTGTGAAGTGAGGCTCCAGGGATGTATGAAGCATTTGGTACCTTTAAAAATCTAACTGCTCCATTTCAGTGCTGTGATCTTAAGGATATCAAGCTTGCATATCGGTTAAATAAGGCATTGGAGAAGGGAGACAACTGGAAGTTCTTGGACATGGATCGGTTGAATGCCTACTGGTGAGTGGAGTGTAGCTTACATTCAATGTCTTGTGTATTGTTGGCAATCTGAGTGCAATTGAGGGTTCAGGCACTGTGCAGAAGGGTGCTTTGTCGAACATCAGCTGTCCCTTGCATGGGTCGTTTTGGACAAAGTCCTTCTTAAGAGCAGAGATAGCTCAGGATTTATTTTCTGTTTGTGTCCTTGGAGCATCAGTTTATCTTAATCCCCATCCAAGAACCGCACGCAACAGTTGTTTTCTACAATCCTGTCGTTCTCTTAGGGTGGCAGCTTGGGAGGTAACACCACAGCCCAGACCCAGCTCTGCACAGTGGTGCAGTGCAGCAGGTGTGTTTAGGCACCAAACCCCTATGTGATTCCACCATCTGACACTGTAATTGTGGCATCCAAAACATCTTTACCATCTTTGACGATGCCATTAATTGCTGCAGTCACTGAATGTAGTTGCGTACTTGGAGCATACTGGCTTGAAGAAAGGCCTGTGGAGGCACTGAAACTATAAATGATCCAGTAAATTGAGGGAAAATAGTTATCATCAAGAGAAGATGTGGTTTCAGAGGTGGAATGATCCATATATTTTACAGTGTTTAGCCTGTGAATGAATTAAGAGAAATTAATGGAAATTAATTTCTTGGCATAGAGACATCCTTCCTAGTCAGGGCATTGGATCAGGGTCCCAGACTTGTATTGCAAACTTGTGCAAGGAACCAGGTTACTTCATTTCTTAAGCGGTTAACCCAGGGTTGCACTTGAGTGTGATTCTTATACCTCAGACCTGGTATCAGCCAGGCAGATTGCATTGTTTTGAGATTTTAAAATGCAGCAGACCACTGCTTATTAATTCTGCCAGTTACCTTGGTGGCAGCATTAAGGTCTGTCATAAAAACCGCTCCTGCTTTTTTATCTCTCATACTGGGAGGTTTCCCTGATCTGCAGTACAAATCCGTTCAGAATCGCGCTGGTGTTGCTGTATGGTTTGGTTCACCTAAACATTACTGAATTAGAACATTTTTCCCCCCCTCTTGTAGGTCAAAATTCTTTTCATTGTTGTGTATGATGGAACAAATCGATGTTGTGTTGAAATGGTACAAAGAAATGTCCCCTTCGGTAAGTGTGTATTCAGCCTAACACGCTTGATAGCTTTAGCGTGGAGAAACGGCACGGTTACAGTTCACTGACTCAGTTCTCTTCCTTCTTCAGCTCTTCTATCCGACTCCTAAAAATATATTGGACCTCTTTCAAGCGCTGGATACAGCCAACCAGTTGGAAGTGCTCCCTTCGGTCTGGGAAGGTTAGTAATAGCCATGTGGCGGATACCTAGGCGGCTTGTTTGGCAAAAGTCAGGAGAAATGTGATGTGGGAGGTGGTCAGGAAACTTCCCGTGCTCAGAACAGCCATGATAAGGAGCTTCAGCACGAGGGTCATCGTTCCTTAGTGCGGAGGCTAAAGGCAGAACTGATAGCATGGAGAGGGATCATGGTTAAGGGTCAGTGTCTTGGAAAAACTGAGTGGTTACCTGAGAGCAGTACCTTAAGCAACAGCCTAGGTTTATGTCATTTAAATGATTTGCCCGTTCTTTGACCCTTAAGAAGAGGAGACATGAATGCAAATTCAGGCTTTAGAACACAGAAAATACCCTACTATTCCCAACACTGAGTGGAAAGATGGATCTCTTAAGGATCCCTAGCAGAATGGTTACAGCACTAAGCTGTAGTTACAATTAAAGTTTTATTATCTTCGCAGGATTTTATGACCAGCATAGTATAGACTTTATTAATAGACTAACATGGGATTTCTGTAAGAGAACCAGCATAGTACAAATTTGTAAGTAGTGTAATACCTCATTTAGCTCACAGTTTATAATTACCTGGACCCTCTGCAGATCAGGTCAGGTCTTTAAACTTGGTTTGCTCTGTCAGCATAAAAGTCATAACCTAGGTATTTCAAGTCTTGAAATACAGTACCAAAAAAAAAAAAATCATATGAGTCATCACTCAGTCCTCAGAGGAAGCAGATGATGGTGAACATGTCCCTGGCCACCAGGCTGCCATGGGCCTCACCAACCAGTCCAGGAGAACAGCCATGCAAGTTCCCACTTAGGGACTGTAACTGCTTGATTTTATGGGAACTTCCATGTGTGCTGTTCCTTTGCTGTTCTGTTGTCATCACCACCTCCAGGCTGGCCAGGTGCCTGGGGCCTTGAAGGCTGTTGAGGAGTAGTTGGTCTGGTGCCCAGGAATCCTGAGGCTGGCAGGGAGGGGAGGGAAGGAAGAAATGTGTTTGGTTCATCTGCTTGGTACACAAGACCTTTGGGACCTGACAATGATGGGAAAGGGAATAATATGTGACCCATTTCCCATAAAATGGCCTTGGTTGTGCTAACTCTATGAGCAGGAGTCGGGAGCAGGGGCCACTGGCCACACCTACTAACTGCTGCCTTTCTCTGAACAGACATGAAGCAGCTGGGGTGTCACAGGAGACAGGACCTGTTGGAAGAGCTCTTGTTGTTGATGAGCAGGGATCAGCATCCCCAGGAGGTAAGGAATCTGTTGTGCTTTAACCCTGGTGAGCAGCTCAGCACCACACAGCTGATAACACTCCTCCCCAGTGGGATGGTGGAGAGAACTGGAAAAGTACAAGTGTGAAAACTCACCTGCCAAGACAAAAGTCAGTTTAATAGGTAAAGCAGAAGCTGTGTGTGCCAGCAAAGCAACCCGAGGAATTCATTCCCCACTTCCTGTTGCAGGCATGTGTCCAGCCGTACCCAGGACAGCGGGGCTCCGTCGTGCTTAATGTTGATTTGGGAAGACAAACACCACCGCTCTGAGCGTCCCCTCCTTGCTTTTCCCCCAGTTTTTATTGTTGAGCATGATGCTGCATGGCACGGAATATCCCTTGGGTCACTGGGGCCAGCTGTCCCAGCAGTGTCCCCTCACGGCTTCTTGCTGGTCTACTCACTGGTCAAGCCACCTGAGGAGCACAGCAGCTCAGTGACAAGAGATGTGTCACGGTTTCTGTGTGCAGCTCGAACTGTGCTTACTGCTGCATCACTGTCCCTGGCCAGTCTTGAGCGGTCTGGCTCCAGTGCATGTGCCATTACAAGGTTCCGGGTCTGTGTGTGTGATTAAGGGAGTGGAACATCTTCCTTATGAGTACAGGCTGAGGGAGCTGGGTCTCTTCAGCTTGGAGAAGAGGAGACTGAGGGGTGACCTCATTAATGTTTATAAATATGTGAAGGGTGAGTGTCAGGAGGATGAATCCAGGCTCTTCTCAGTGATGGTCAGTGATAGGACAAGGGGCAGTGGGTCCAAACTGGAACATAGAAAGTTCCATCTTAATAGAAGAAGGAACTTTTTCACTGTGAGGGTGACAGAGCACTGGGACAGGCTGCCCAGAGAGGTTGTGGAGTCTCCTTCTCTGGAGACATTCAAGACCAATCTGGACACGTTCCTGTGTGATCTACTCCAGATGATCCTGCTCAGGCAGGGGGGGTTGGACTGGATGGTCTTTCGAGGTCTCTTCCAGCTCCTAATATTCTGTGATCCTGTGAGCTTACTGAACTCCTGTCAAACTGTCCTGACAAACATGAGGGATTTTCCATGAGGGATAACTGCTGTGAACTGACAAATGTAAATCACGTGAGGGTGGACCTGTTGGAGGAATTGCTCTGGAAAGGAGGTTTTGGCCTTAAGAGCCCAATCTTTCCACAGATTCAGCTGGCGTTTGCCAAGTGTGCCGAAGACATCAAGGCTGTCCATGAGCAGAGCGCCAGGGAGCAGGTCGCGCTGCAGTGGACAGGCAGTGCGCTGGGCCACGTTGCTCTGTTGTTCTGCAGGGCTGGGAGAACCGAGGACGCTTGGTACGTGTGTGACTGCCATGAGCTCTTCGCTTGCTGACACTAACTCAAGGCTTACTCAGAGCTATCAGAAGCTAGTGACTGGTTGCCTTGGAATGCTAGCACAGACAAAGGGAGGGGATAAATCCTGATGGGAATGTGATGGGGGCTTTTTGTAATTATATAGCTCATTCTTGCCACCAATTTACAGCTGCCTATCTTAAACATACTTCAGAAGTTAATGTCACAGCTGCTTAGGGCATCTTATGGCTGCTTCCAGCAAGGTGGGGCTCAATGATCACTAAGCTCTGCTGTTTTCCTACCACTTCTTATTCTTCAGTCCCCAACAATTTGGAATTCAAACTGCTAAAGAGACTAATTACACTTAGCCCTAATTAAAACTAAAGAGAATATTGTTAGAACTCTTCAGAAGCTAGAATTTACTGTGCTCTATGCTCTCAACATGACATACATGACAGTTTTGGGCCCCTCACTTCAAGAAGGACGTTGAGGTTCTGGAGCGTGTCCAGAGAAGGGCAACGAGGATGGTGAAGGGTCTGGAGAACAGGCCCTACGAGGAGCAGCTGAGGGAGCTGGGGTTGTTTAGTTTGGAAAAGAGGAGTCTGAACTACCTGAAAGTGAGGTGGGGGCTGGTCTCTTCTCCCAGTAACAGGCGACAGAACTACAGGTAATGGCCTCAAGTTGCGCCAGGGTAAATTTAGGTTAGATGTTAGGAAGAACTTCTTTACTGACAGAGTCATCAAGCATTGGAACAGTCTACCCAGGGAGGTGGTTGAGTCCCCATCTCTTGAGGTGTTTAAAAGACGGGTAGATGCAGTGCTTGAGGATATGGTCTAAGGGTAGACTTGGTGGCGGTAGGTTAATGGTTGGACCGGATGGTCTTAGGGGTCATTTCCAGCCTTAAAAATTCTATGATTCTATGATACGGTTTAAAACAGCTAGACTCCAGCATAAGGTTCTGAGCTGTACCGACGCTCTCTTGGCACCCAGTCATAGGAAACACAAAGTGGCAAGTACCCTTCTAAAAACATATGATACCTTCAGGTTGGCTTGGCAACAGCTACAGCACTTGTTTTGTCTGCTCTAGTCTGCATTAAAATGATCGGTCCTAGCTGGTTACG
This sequence comes from Heliornis fulica, assembly GCA_013399135.1. Classification (NCBI taxonomy): domain Eukaryota; kingdom Metazoa; phylum Chordata; class Aves; order Gruiformes; family Heliornithidae; genus Heliornis; species Heliornis fulica. The sequence continues at coordinate 584,581 of VXBZ01008381.1, read as the reverse complement.
TCTGTGAGAATACGGTGTGGGATCTGGGTCAGAACTCTGGGGAAGGATCATTTCATGAGGTTGAGCTTGCCTGTGGTTCAGCGGGACCTTGCCCGGGAGACCTAGTAACTGTTATGTGTTTTGTGGTAGGTTGTTGGGTTGTTTGGGGTTTTTTAATGTTTGTTTTTCTTTTGAACAGGAAGATGATGGAGCATTTCCAGCAAATCAATAGGATTCCCACGTGAGTACTGTCAGGTTCTGATTTCACCTACTGAGTCTCCCATTTGGCTGAGATTGTTGTTTCTGTTGTGACCAGCAGCAGTGGTCTGTGCCTTACTGTGTGTGGCTGTGTGAGCACGGGTGCTTGTGTGTCCCACTGATGTGCTCCAAGGCCTTTCTGTCTCCAAAACTCCTGAAAACGCAAAGGTGGGGTTTAAGTGGGTGATCCTCGATCTCTCATTGAGTGAAGCTCTGGGGCATGGAAAGCAGTGCCACCAATAGCACCAGCACTAAAACTAGTCTAAGCTGGACTCCTGGGAACATCTCATTTCCTATGTGCTCTAAGTAATTTTAATATATTATTAACCAAGCACAGGTATTTTGAAGTGTCTGGATTGCTGAAGGCAACTTTATCAAGTCAAATCTTAGAGTACAACAGTTGGCTTTTCTCAGCATTTTGGAGGAAAAAAAAATCCAGTTGAAGTAGAAAACAACTTGTAAGGACTAATAATATATTCAAAACAAAACCCAAACCAACTGCTCAGTGCTCAAGGAAATGAACACCGTAGATCTGAGGTTGGAGATGGAATTTCACCAAGATGTACGATGTTCCCAATGGCTGCCTGCTCTGAGGGAGCTTGAGGAACCAAACCCCACTGGCAGTGCCGCTCTGTTCAGTAGACTGCTGCTAGTGTCCCCCGAGGAAGCCGTGACAGAGCCCCGCCTCAATTTGGGGAAGAGGGAAAGAAGAATTCTCCTTTTGAAATTGCAGCGTAGCTGATGGTGGGCAGGTGTCATGGGTTATGAATGTGAAGGGAAAAGAAAGTAGTCTCCCTGCTGTTACCAGATGGGTTTGAGGTTCTTCTGGTCCCCTTCCTTCTCTTATCTGATGAGCTCCCTGTGGCACCAGCTGTGGACACTGCTGTTTTCCTGCCCAAGGCCAGAGAGGTGGCTCCAGGAGCTGTCGCAGGTGATGAGGGAGCAGAGCCAGCACAGACAGCACAGCATCCTCTGGCAGCTAGACGCCTGCCTTCGATGTCAAGGGCTCTTATGCCATTTACCATTGCCAGCCACATAAAAGAGGGTGAGGGCCTGATTTGGGGACTGTAAAGGTCAGTTGGGTAGCTGCTAAGGTGGGATCCTTATCCCGAGCAGTGAGCTACTGCCCTCTGTTTACCGCTTTCTGCTAGGACTGGGGTTCCCAAGCACAGCACATTGTTACAGGGTGAGGTGAAACTCCTGGCAGGAGCAGAACTGGGCTGGTTGAGTGGTCAGAAAATCTGTGGTCTCTTCTCCCTCTCTAAAACACCCACTGGAAGCTAGTGGCCACCTCCCCATGGGTCCTGTGAACAGTCACTCTTTGCCTTTGTTTTTGCAGTGACAAAGTGATGGATGAGTTCCTGAACTGTGCTAGACAAACTAATTGCCCTGATGAGGCAATTAAGCTGGTAAATCTGGCAGCATCCCTCGGTCTTCCTTCATTTCAAAGGCTGAAAAGCAGAACGGACACAGAATTTGAACTCTCTGAAAAGCAGAAGTAAGTTGGAATACTTCACAGTACTGCTGAAGGGGTACACTAGAGGGCCAATTGCTGTGGAAAAACTTCCCAACCGAGGTGGTAGAGCACTGGCTTTGAGGTGATGCACCTTTGTGTTGACCGTGATTGATTCACACCCCCAAAACAGCCCCTCGGTGTGTGATTCCATGCTGTATCCATCCAACTCATGAGGGAAGGTAATTTCCATGATGGTGTTACCCTTCGCCACTGCCCAGGTCTGCTGTCACCTTTCTTGGGGTCTGACCACCTAAAACACATGGGTCGCAGGTGTGTAAAAGCCGGGAAGTGGTACGGGTTGACCCTGGGCACGGCTCACAGGTCCTGAGGCTCATGGTCAAACTTACATGCATCTCACTATCCACCATTGTTCGTGGCTGAGGTGATGCAGCCAAACTCAGATGATGGGCTTAGCCCTGAGGACCACAGTCTGCAGCCAATGGGTGGTCCACGGGACTGGTGAAACAGAAGTCAGCACCCTTGGCAGCTGGCCCACTGCTTTCTGGGTAGCTGAAGTAGTTGCCTTTCCAATAGGTGTGTTGCCTCAAAATGCTGGTTGGACCTGTCCTTTGAGGATAATGGGCTTCAGACAGCCCACCCTGGTCTCTTTGAGGGGGTTACCATGCTTTGAATCTTTTCAAGCACAAGTCACAACAGGTGACTGACTCTGAACTGGTTTATATATGCAGGAAGGCATTGGAGAGCATCAGGTCCGACAATGACAGCAGTGACAGTGACAGCAGTGACAGTGACAGCGACAGTGACTAGCTGTCCCTCATGGGAACCCCAGGAGCAACCACTGCCTTGAGGACAGGAGGCCTCTGCGAGAAGGGAAGTAGCTGAAGGGACAAGGGAGGTAGCTGAAGGGATGGCTCCTGGGTAGGCTGGGTGCCCCAGAGCATTCTGCCACACCCTGCCCAGCAGGAGTCCTCGCTGGAGCGATGCTGGCCTGTTTCATCCTCTGGGTAACTCCAAGGCCAGCGTGGGCTGTACCAGCACAGGATCTTCACACCACTACCTGCACGGGCTGGCTCCTGCCAGGCAGCTGCGGCCTGCCTGGACACCTTGCTGAGGTCTTGGGGGGCTGCGGTGGGAGGATGCTGCTGCCTGGAGGCTGCTCAGCAGGGATGAGATCTGCCAGCTTGAGCAGGACTTCACTTGGGTCTCCTGTGACTTAACCTGTGCCAGACTCAGCTTTGTTCCAGGTAACTTTAATGAACTACAATAGCTTTGTTCCAGGTAACTTTAATGAACTACAATACCGTGTTTACTCTGCAAGTAAAGCAGCCTTCATCACCTGTGGTGTTACTCCTTATCCTTTCAGTGGTGTGGGACGGGCCTGGGACTGGAGGTGTTAAAAAACTACAGTTTGTACAGTGGGCGACTGCACCTAATAAAAGGCTGCCACAAACTACAGCTGTATTCTGATAGTCCCTGGGCTAATCCAGAGTGGTGTGGCTGTGCTGTGTTCCTGCAGTACCGCTGGCACAGTGCCTGGGAGATAGCTGTCGGTGCGGCAGGCAGCTGCTGCTCAGCACAGCGCTGTGAGGGTGGGTTTTGAGGCAGTTACATCTCAGACGGGCAAAGCGACCAACTCCTCGGCCACTGAGAAGGGGCTGACAGCTGAATCCGAGAAACAAACCCTTGTGTGCGGGTGCTGCAGGAAGCAGAGGTCACTGCTATGGAAAGCAGCTTCAGGGTAACTGTACTGAGGAGGCAGAAGGAACTGCAGCTCAAGGTCACAGTGTCCCTCTGGTTGCAGGGGTGGCTGGACAGCAGCACTGTTCAAGGTGAAAACAAACCCAGCTGCTCCGGGGCTGTGCCAGTACAGGCTAAGGGGGCAAAGGGCTCTCAGAGGTGGCGATACGCTCCCCACTGTGTTGTACCAGAACAGGTGGAGGCAGGTGTGTGTTCCAGCAAGTGAGTCCTAAGTGAGTTTGCTCCATTACTGCACTGAGGGTACGACTTGAGGGTAAGAGAAAGAAGGAGCTTGGTCTCCTTTCTCTTTGGGTGGCCCAGTCTGGTTGTAAATGCAGCCGATACAGCTGCCTCTTCCTCTAGACTGCAGAGGAGCAGGTCTGACAAGAAATGCGCAGGGGTAATCCACCAGTGTGAGTTACATCTGCGTGAAATCTGGTCTTTCTGTGTCTACCAAAGAATGAACAGATCCATTCATCACCTCGCTGAACTCTCGCTCCATAAGGAGAAATGGAGAGTATGGTTCATCCTCAGGTCACAGAGAAAGGCTGTTCTCGCACTGCCCGGCTGTACTTGGTTTTTAAACAGGAGACTGAACAGCAGGAAAGTGGTTGAAATCTTGTTTTATTCAGCTGACAGAGTGGCAAATCATTAATGGGAGGTTACAAACATTATTTTGGTTGGATCACAAGCCCGCCTGGTAAGATGGGACACAGAATCGTTACACAAAGTGTAGAGAAGCTTCCAGAAGTTGGTTGTCATCATAACTCAAACCCAATACAAATACAATAGGTGGCAAAGTTAAATACAGTGCAAGGAAACGAGACGGTACCCGTGCTTGATTTAACGCTTCCGGCTCCTGACCCACGGCTTTGTTTGCAACCCTTAGGAGAGCAAGGGCTTTCCTTCCAGCACAACCGACGTCCGAACTGCCCCCACAACCCCAGCCCTACCTCACTGCACTCGAGTTGTTCCCAACCCTACGGCACTGGCGTACGCCGTCAAGATATCCACAATCTGTTTTGTCTCCAGGGTCATCCGAGCTTCGGTCAGCCAGTCGTGCGCCACTCTCCTAGACTCTCCTCTTAGCTGGTTGACAAATTTAGCTGCCAGCTCCAGATCACCATGTTCAACACAATACGAAGCGTAAGACAGTAATTTAAACGTATCGAGGTCATCGGGGCTGAGCTCTGCAGGTGGCTTCAGCTGCTGAGGGTGAAACACGAGCAGCGACTGCAGGTAAGACAGGAAGTATTGGTAGAGGCTGTTTCTCGTCTCGTCGATCATAGCCACTCGTTTTGCCAGTTTTTGGACCGTGTGGAAACGTGCACGGAGGGACTCTTCACTGTACACTCCCCGTGTCAGGGACTCCTGAGGGAGAGCTGCTGTTAAGGCTTCTGTAAACGCGTTGTCAGAACAACTGGCTTTGATGGCCTTCACTGCGCTCTCCAGAGGTTTGGTGGGACTATCCCCAGAGGCTGTTTTCATGCAGTATTTGAGTGCTTCCACAGAAAGCCACAGCTGATGCGCCTTCCTGGCCTCCTCTTCTGCCACCGCGTGACCTGCAAAATAAGCCGAGAAGGGGACTCTCAGTTAGGGGCTTGAACACAAGCAGCAAAAGCCATCATCCCTCAAAAAGCTGCGCTTCTGAGAGCGGCTGCGCCCAGGCACTTCATCACAGAGCAAGTCTGTTCTGGCCCTGAACTGCGGAACACAACGGCAGCTTTGGGCTCGTGCCGCAGGGAGTTGCTGGGTGCTCAGCACCGCAGCAAACCCAGGCCTGCGTGCCATCACGTCCACTAAGCCTGTGCTTAGGCGCCCGGATTTGGGTAAGGGGCCTTTGGTCCTTAAAGAAACGCGATTTCGGTGCTCACTCTCTACTGCTTGCTCGATGCCTTTCAGCCTGGCGTAGGCAGTGTTTATGTCCAGCGTGAAGTTGTCGAGCTGTTCCTGAGTGAGGCGTCGAAACTGCATTTCCTGTTCGCTGAGTTTCTCTGATAAGTTCTGAAGCAGAGTGAGACGTGTGTCAGACCAGAAAGAAACTGCTGTTTAATTAGATTTACCTCATTTGGGAAACAATTTTATAGAAACATTGTTTTTGCTAGGGACAACACATGTCATAAATGTACTGGTAATAAGCTTTACTAGGCTGCCTTTACCAGTTACTGCACTTGTGACCATCAGAAGTTTCTCCCCTATAACAAAAGCCTTTCAGATGAGTCTGAGTGAAGTGACATGAGGGATTTCCCACCCCAGACTGCACCTCAGTCTTCTGGAAGAAGGTTCTAGAAGAGTCTTGCCCTGTGAAGCATGTGCTTTGCAAGGGCCCAGATACCCCTAAGGACTCTCTTCCCTTACCTGCTCAAATTCCACCTTCAGTTCCTGCTCCTGGATCTTCAGAACATCTCTCAGATGGTCTGTGTGGGCAGCAGCCTGCCGCCGGAGCTGGGTCCTCATTTCGCTCTCCATCACCTCTCGGACTTCTTCAACCTGTACACACACTCGTTTTTGCCTGCTTGGCACGTGCTACAATTACATCACCCATGGGCGATCACCCAGGGTACACTTTATAAAGGAAGTGGCATTGATAGATATAGCCCATGCTTTGTCTTTAAAAGCTGTTGAGGTCCGTTTCTACAGCTAAGCCTTTTCCTAAAGCCTTACAAGAACAGTGTCACTGCAACACCAGCAACAGGTGGTTGAACTCAGTGGACACTCACTGCAGCTACTGGAGTGCTATATGGAATATATGGTAACATGACAGACTCCGCTCCACAGTGTATAAACCAGCTCCCCAAGACCAGACCTTACCTTTCCCTGCCGTACTGTAGTGCTGCCCGAGGCAGCCTGACAGACACGTAACAAATACCCCTTTTACCTAACTCTGACAGAGCAGCCACTCTGCAGAGGTTTATTTATGAACAGGTCTGGGGGTTTTGTTGGGCTTTGTTTGTGTGTTGGGTTGGGGTTTTTTAAATTGTGTCTTTTCCAACCTTCCATTAAATCCAAAGTTAATTAAAAAGAGCTCTAACTTAATTCCTGCTACTGCAGTGCCTGGTACTAACAGGCTATAGATGCAAATGTCTCAAGTACCAGCCAGTGTTCAGTCTTGCTTCCAGGGCATGAACGTGAAGATAGCAGGAGTGTCGGACACAAGTGTCTGCCTGCAGTGCTGTACCTTAGAAGAGAAACCCTCCAGCACCCAGGCGCCCACACCTGTAAGCTGCACTTGCTTTGTTTCCTTTTGAAAGGTAATAAATCCCAAGCCACTGGCAAAGAGTGGAAGAACATGGAGACACCTCCTAGAAGCAGGATGGAGGGAGGCCATGACGTTAAGATGGCCAAACTGGATCAGACCAAGCCCTTACTTTGACCCAGTAATCCTATCTCCAGCAGCAGACAGGAAACATGCCACTCCCTGATTTACCATTCTAACTGCACAGAAGTTTCCTTGCTCAATCTTTCCATGCTTATTCCAGGGGTTTCCCTATCTGAAGGCTCCCACCACTCAGATCATGCTGGTTGCTCCTCCATGTGTGTCCTAGCTCTCCTGCATCCTTTCTGAGCCAGAGATCGAAACAGGTGCATTACGCCACTTTACCTTCTTCTCCTGTTCCATTTCAATCTTGCTTTTGTGATGCTCCAGCGCTTTGGCCACGGCTGCCTCAAATGCTTTTTTATCTTCAAGTTTCTGCTTCTCCAGAGCCGACTCAATGTGCTGCTGTTCCCTAACTCGCTGCTCCGCCAGCTCCTTGTTTAACTGGTCGATGCGACGATGGGCATGTGCGATCAGAGAGTTGAGGTCATCTGTTGATAACTGGCCAGCTAAAGGAAACACAGGGTGTTACGAAGGTCTGTGTGGAGTCTTGCCACAACGCATGCCCACCTCCCACTCAAGCACTTGGAGGCTCCACAAGGTTGACACCCTCTGTCAGGAAAGGTTTCCAAGCCCTTCAAGCCCTCGACCTGTGCTCATTACCACCCGATACCACTTTCTGAGCCACACCTACAAGCAAGTACTTTTCTCTCTAGAAGGTATCTTGGTTTCTTCGAAATTATTCACAGCCACTCTTACACTCCCACATCCATGTCAAACTCCAGCAGAGAGGACTGTCAACAACTCTGCTCATTTCTTGGTCTTCACACCACCACATGTTTTCCCCTGCAACAGCATGCAGAGCAGCAGGACATGTAAAACCCTGGTGCTGACAGATACCTCCAGCTGGGTACAAGCTTATGGGAATTTGACCCCATGAAAACACTGAAGTCACTGAGACAAGAATTAATGTTCTCTCAACATTTCTCCAGGCCAACTGTTCCCAATCGGATTTCTTGCCCTGATCTGTGCCTTTCATGTTCAGCTACTCAAAGAGCCAGAGGGGTCACAACCACATTGCATCTGCTAACATAAGGTGGTTTTCTGCCAGGAGAGGAGGAGGACACAAGCCAGGTCTGGAGCATCTGTAGGTTTTACAACCTGAGAATGGCACAGGCTCTGTAAGATGCTGCAGCTCATTCTGCAGGGGCTGCCAGGGAAATTGCCTGTCTGGAAAACCAGGGGCTCCTCGGGAAGGTGTTCCCGCAGAACAAGTGAAGTTCAAGTCCTTCAGCCGTGAGCACTGGAGAAAGGACTGGCACGGGAGGGCTGGATGCAGCAGTGCCAGTGCCCAGCAGGAAAGCTGGCCAGCAGCACTGAGCTCAGCTGCTGAACTTGACTACAAACACAACAGGGTGTAAAGAACCTGCAAAGAACCCTAATTTAAAACCGGAGTGACTGAAAGGGGAAATATAAGTAACAACCAACCTCATAATCAAAGAATTAATCAACACTCCCAAGATCAGTCATGCAGATTAAATCTGGAGGATTAAGACAACTTCCAATTAAACAAATCTGGTTTGGATGACCTGGCTCTACATGGCTTTTCAAGCAAACCCAGCCACCAAGCCTGTCAGGGGCATCAGCAGATGCTGGTGGATCCAGGGACTGCTGTGAGGTGGGGCTCACCTGAGGACAGCCACCACCACAAAGCTGAACTGGAACTGCTCTGGGTTTCTATTTCTCACTGGAATCTCAGCAGCACATGTCGACCAGCTTAAACCCACAGTGAAAATTCAAACCTGGCTTTCACAAGCCAGTGATCACACTGGGCTGGGAAGTAGCACTAGGCAAAAGGTTTGTGATTAAAGGTATATGTGCAGAATTAGCGGAAAGGATCTCAAAGCATAACTCAGCCCGAAATGGTTTAGGAACGCAACATCTCGCCCCTCTGTTGATACTGCCTGGAAGTTAAGAGTGATGGACAAACGTTAACAAAGGACAGAGACCACATGCACGAGACCAGAACAAGTTGGAGTAACTCACCTAAGTCAGTTATCTCTGCAACAGAAAGAGGAGAGTTTGGAAAGGTTAATGCACATTCACTACAGCAAGTCAGGCGTGCAAAAGTAAAACAGACAACTAAGAGCTTCTTATCTACAGTCACTTCAACAGGAGCCCAAGTCTTTAGGGATGCAGGCAGAACAGTAAGTCGAGTGTAAAAGTCTCGCCCCATTACTGGCACAGTCTGGCCCAGAACATCCCGGTCTCTAAACCCACGTTTCCGTTCAGCCAAAGCAAGGAAGCCTGAGGTAGAAAACTGCAACAGGATACTGGAAATTTAAACCTGACACTTCTAGGTTCTTATAGATCAGAAGCGGTTGGTTAAGAAAGAAATTCCTAATGGCAGCGAGAGTCCCAGGCACCAGGAGGTCAGTCACGTATGGAGAGTCCCAGGCACCAGGAGGTCAGTCCTGAATGTACTTCAGTAGTTCACACCAGTATGAAACTGAGGGTATGGAAGCTACCAGGAGATACCTGTCTGCCCTCAGAAGGACAGCAATTATGAACCCCAAGATGTTCTCCCTTTACACTGCACAAGGAAAGGCAGCTCCAGATCCAAGGTACTCAAGTAAATAGTTTTCTTTAAAACCAACACCCTGAAAGCAAACTTCACAAACAATTTGTTAAACTGTATGCCCCACATGTACTAGGTGGTTGGTTGGTCTTTTGTGGTTCCTTGGGGTGGTTCGGTTTGTTTTTTAAACAAGACCTGACCATTCCAGAGATGTGATGAATTCATTTAGCTAGGAAAATGACTCTGTAGACAAGGGTGCCCATTCCTAAAGCACATGGCAGCATTACTTCAAAGCAGTACTTTGTACTACACTTAGAGAAAACCATTACGCAATATTAACACCACATTTTTTCAAACAGTAGGTGCCTGGATTTCTAGAAGGAAATTTGTTGTAACTCAGAAATAAAGCCATGACAGCTCCCTTTGAACACTGAACCTGCGACAGCCTGAGGTCACTTAGTATGTTTTACATTAAAACCCTGACTGAAAGCATCTGGGAAATGGTTTTCTGGGGGGATTAATGTTTTGTTTGTTTTTTTTTTTTTTAACTACACCAGGCAGTAGCTGCTCCACAGACATACCATATGAGTTCCTGCAGCAGCTCATCCGCAGTAGCTGTGTGCACACATCCCACCTTCTACGACCTTGCTGCTCTTTAAAGAGGAAGCAATTAGGGTGGGTAATGGTGCCACTGGGAAGGAGCGTGCAGCAGGGATTACTGCGGATGAGCTGACTGCTAAGCTGTCCTAACTACATCATGAGCCAGACTCCTTCCCCACATGCCTTCTGCAACACCGAGGTGCGTGAACCTCTCCAGCCACTCAAGGAACACATTTATTCCTCTAGTAAGACAGAAACAGTCTAACTACACGCTTCTGAATCGTGTTTCATACTTCTTTCTCTAAGAAGGAAAACAGCTCACGTTGAAAAACCCGAGCAGCTCAAGTAATACATAAGATCAATATATAGGACTGCAGATCTCTGGCAAGGAGGTGTAGTACCAGCGACCAAAATCCGTAAGTTGCTGGTTCACTGTGTTTGTGCAGCACTGGCTGTCGTTCGGGTTAAGGTACTGTGTCAATGTGATTAAGAAATAACATGTACTGGGGTAGGTATGGAATTCTGGGAATTCCACAGACCACAGAATTCTCTTTCTCAGCACATCTGTCATTTCAGTGATGATCTGGAGAAATACAGGGACCCCTCTGTTAATGGATTAGAATACCTGTAATCACAGAGAGTCAGCCAATTATTTTGATCAGCAAGGAATGCAGATTTGATCCAAATGTGGAGTGGCCTGGAGCTCTCTTCCCGGAATACCAGGGGGAGGGAGAGACATTTAAACAACTGTACGGTATTTGTCATACTACAGCTAAATTTTGGGAAACCTGCAGTGCAGCACAGGCAGTTGCCAGAATTCAGCCTCCTCCTAAGACCTGCTTTAAACCACTTATTTTAATTGTGAGCTAATTTTCACTGCAACCCAACCCCACAATATGGCAATCAGGATGCTGGACAGTCCACTCAGAGGCCAGAACTACAGAAGCGCTACAAACCCATGTAACAAGCATGTCATCACCCTGCAGTCAGACTTACTTAGCCCCTTCCAGCCAGGCTGTACATCAGGGGTGATGCTGTCAAGCTCTCGCTGAAACTCTTCTCTAGCTGTAGCCACCAGCTCATGATACTGAGCCACTATCTTGGCCTCAGATTGTGCTGCCTGAACCTGAAACAAACACAGACAAGATTAATTTTCAAAGCAAGCACTGAAAACGTGCATGTATAGTTCAAGACCAGGTCCTGAATCGTTGGCAGATATTGTTAGCCTCCAGCCCAGGCAACACAAACTCCCTTAGAGGAGAACACCCACCCTGTGATACCAAACCTCCTCTTTAGTAGGAGCTACTACAGATCCACTTCCCACACACTGTAACTAGATGGCCAGTCTGTAGCCTAGATGGAACCAAAAGGGTATTTTAATGTAGTTTGTATCTTTAAAGATCTCTCTCTGCTTTCAGCAATGACAGGCCTAGCGAGCTGGTCCTGTGAGGGCTGCCCCCTGGTACATTATACTCTCCCCACTATTAGGCTCAATTCTCTGCTCCAGACACACCTGATGGATGGTGCAAAGAAGATAAACCTCTCCCTTACATTTCCTCCCCAGTCTTGCGAGCTGTACCACGATTTACCCGCCATGTCATTAGCACAATTTGCTCCTCCTCTCCCTGCACTCACAGTAAATGTGGAAGCGTTACCTTTTTCACAACGTTATCCAAGTCAACTATCATATGATGAAGATTTTCCTCTGCAGCGATAATGTGAGGCTTGGCTCCTGCGACCTGAGACTTCTTGGCATTCTCAATTACCCCCTTCATCTTCTCCAACTCTTCTCTGAGGAGAGAAGCAGCTCCTAATTACAACGCACAACGCAGCCCCCAAGAAAAGCTGCCTTTATGCTGTCTGCATTTACAGGAAGAACTCCTGGATAACTACCGGAACCTCCCATCTACCAGTTCTTTGGCCAAGCTGCTGGGATGAAAGATTACCTCTCCCCTACAGCCTGAAACCGTGTGCCTCCTCCACGTAAAATGAGAGTTATTTACAGTGCAGTTAGTACTCGAGACTGAACCGGAGTGGAAGATGAAAGGAAGTTCACTGAGAGGAGTCAGTGTTAGTAAAGCTGAGTGAGTGTTAGATGGCAGACATTTCCATCATGTAACAGTATCAGGGAAACATTCAGAACACCGACGTCATACTTTCGATGAAGTGTTTTGGACATCGTGACTGGTGGGGGTGAATGAGAATTCGAGAAAGTTTATAGAGCTCTGTAAAGGTAGATTACTTTTTTCTGTAATTAAGAACTGCTTTCCTCTAGCATAACTGGAACTCAAGGAAGAAATGTTCCTTTAAATCCATTCAAACCAACAGAGGCTTATAACCTCACTGGAGTAAGGAACCAACTTAATAACTGAACAAAAGCAAAGGCATCCAGCAGAGCGACAGAAAACAGAAGCCAGCACACCTGGGGTTCCTGTTAGCTTTGGTTTTTGCTCTTTAAAATCTCAGTTCCACCCCTGAATTATGGGGCGTCAGCACAGCAACTTCAAAGAGAGGAAAAACATGTAACTTAACTGGCAACTGTGCAACCTCAAAGATGCTGTTGCCCCTTCAGCCAGAGAAGCAGCAAAGGGTTTCAGATTTATTTCTGTCCTCGTTACAAGGGCACCTTGAAGATACTTATCTGTCATCTTATTTTTTCTGGTAGGATCCCCACGCAGTGAGTTTATACACCGGACTCAATGCACACCTGACCTTACCAACGCTGTATGTATATAAGTACAAAGGAGATAAACATGTTCTTAAAAAAGAAGGAGTGTTTCAGACTCCGGTACGGTTAAGATCATGTGCACCAGCACCTAAGATGTACACACCACATATTTAAATTATTCATTAGTATCTGAATCCTTTCCTTGATTGGGCATGAGCACATCAGTTTAGTATGGACACAGGTGACTGCAAACCTACTAAAAGCTCATCCAGCATCTGCCAGCCTTCTCATGGGATGAACTTTCCCATGACAACATGAACTTTCCACTTGAGAAGCCTGAAAATCGAGAAACTTACTTGGCTTTCAGAAGGGCATCAGCAGCTTCATCCACCGCTCTCCTCCGATCCTTCAGGGCTTCCTCCAGAGTGCGCCACTGAGAAGATTTTTTCTCCCCAGCACCCTAAGGAACACAGATGCTGTAATGGAGTCATCACAATAGTAAAGCCGTTATCAAAAATAAAAGGAAGCCTATAAAGATCCAAAAGTTGCTGCAGTCATTTCACTCAAACAGCTGGAAATGTTACAGTCACATTTTCCCTTCCAGTGTTTCCTTTTCATTCTTAATGTTTTATTCGTCAATGCGGAAGAACTTGTGTGAGGATCACTGTATGGTATCACAACATCTTGGGGGAAAATCTCTATGTGTATTAAAGTACCGTAATACTTCTAGGTATTAGGCTTAAAAGCCCTTTTAAGTACTGTAATACTTTAAAGTTGCTTAATTTAAAGTGCTTAATACTTAAGCCTAAAAGCCAACTCTTAAGACACTTGTTTTTCTAACCACTAGATTAAATTTCAAGTGCTTGTTTGGTTGCCCACGTGCCCCTGTTAGTTTGATTAACCACTAAATTACATTCTCTGCTCCAGAACTGAATAGGAAGCAGCGGTTCCACATAAAGCCCTGCACTGCCACACTAGGACCTCAAGCCAGTATCACCCATCCAGCAACTCCATCTCATTTCCAGACAAGAAAAGATGATTTTGGCAAAGGGAATGGTTCAACAGAGTTATGAGGTGGACATAACTACACCTAGGTAAAAAACCAGGCTTGAGAATTCAAATACAATGAATTAAAATACAACACAAAGGTGACTATCAAATGTGTGAACTCAAACTTTTCCTCTTGCGAAAGAGAAATAAAGGAGCTGGGGGAAGGAAACACAATTCAAAAGCCAACCCTCTGTATCATTCTAGTGGACAACAGTTCACAAGCAGAAAAAAATTAGTTGACACTGATAAAAGACATTGCAAGAAGCTTCTGGCTTTAACTGTGAAATGAAAGTTTATCTGGACACAACAACAACAAAACCCCATCTGTCCCGATCGTGCCGCTTACCTCCGAGTTGTCCATGGCCTCCTTCAGTATTTGCGAGTGGGCATTCACTGCCTGCACAGCAGACTCCTGGGCAGTGATCGCCTGAAGCGTTACACGGGCTGTGGCGCTCAGGGCTCCTTCCAGAGTGGCAGCAAGGGCTGAGAAAAATGAATCAAGTGAATTAAACTGTATGGTGAAGCACTGTCCCATCCTCTGCAGCTCTTTCTGCTATCTTCTCTGCGTGAGACCAGACGGTCAGTTCGGGTACGGTGCTTGCAGCCTGCAGAAGCAGAAGGGTGGCAGGAACACACTCCTCGTTCAGAGAGGGAGTACTAAGGCAGCAACCACGCAGTGGAGACAGTAACCACTGTTTCAACAGGGGGTACATTTAACCCACTAGGCTTTTCCCATCTTCATTTGCTACAACAACTAAGAGAAAACAAGCATATTGCCTGTCTTCCACAAGGAAGATATGTTCCAAATACAGGTCTCCTTCCTAGCCAAGGTGGTGGTGGACTCAACTATATTCCTGTTGGTACAGAAGCCCAAATAAGCAGGAACCAAACCAGAAGAGCTTATCAGCGTGAGCAACATCTCTTTCAGGAGTCAGTCATTTATTTCTAAGTAGGGAGTCAGTAAATCCACCCTCCCAGTACGTTTTCCTCTGGACTTTTTCAGTGTAACATTTTGATTTCAGCACCTGTAAAAAAGCCCCTGTATGAAGTAGACAACCAATGCCCAGGCTCTTGTTTCTATTCACGCTGTTCCTGTATGCCACACAAAGGTCTGGACAGAAGCAACTAGCAGCAGGCCACAACCTCCATGTCTCCTCTGAGCCTGTAAGTCCAAGCTTGTACACCCTTCCTATCCCTCGTATGGAAAGACTGAGTGTGATTGTTTTGAGCAAGATACACAAGGAGGTCAGGAGTTCTGGGACACAGGAAAAGCCAGAGCACTCCTCAGTAACACAGCTGGATCAACAGGTCTGCTTGAGCTTGAACCCAAGCAAGGACCTGTCACAGTCCCCAGTCCAGACCCTTCACAGCACCCTGATGTACTGTACCAGAACCACAACCAAACACGCTGAGGCAGTTGCTCTGTAGACAAGAACTTGGGGACCCCAGATGGCAACCTGAACACAGGTCAGCAGGACATTCTGGCAGCACTTACAAGCCTGCAACTGAAACACTGTGTCTCATTTTGAGAGCCACAGCAGAAGAAAGACCTAAAGAAACCAGGGAGCAAACACTGGAGAGGCACTAGGATGGTTAGGGGACAGGAGCACACAACTGATGAAAGGCAGAGGGATCTGCACTTGTTCTCGCCTGGAGAAGAGAAGCCAAAGTGGTATCTTAAGTAATGTCTTCCACATCTAACATAGCATTACAGGAGAGACTGAACCTGACTCCTCAGAGGTGCTCAGAAAGGGCACGAGGCAACAGATCCAAGTGCCAACAAGAGAAATTAATTGGATGTATCAATTTCTTCAACATAAGGAGCACTAGCAAAGCTGATCAGAGGCAGAACAATCTCCATCCTTGGAGAGCTTCACACCTTCAGGGGAAGAGGCCCAGAGCAATGTGCCCCAACTCTCCAGGTAGGGGGATGGACTAGAGACCTTGGAGATCTATTCCAGCCCCAAATTTTCCATCATTCTTTGACTATCAGTTACTTCTTAGTGCGTGGAAGAAGCTTCATAACCACTCATCCTGCCAACACAACACAGGGACAACAACAAATACTTGCGCAAGCAGCTCAGAACTCTAAAGCCAATACAAGCCAACAATTCTTCTGTCGTGTGTAACACGTGTAGGAAAACTATCGGTAAACTATCGGTACGGACTCACCCGATATCTTCTCTTGCTCCTCTTTGTCCTGCTGGGCAAGCCGGGCTGCAACTTCTTCTGGTGACCGTTCTTTTACAGCATGGGAACCTTCCTGTTCTTTACCTGTTCAGAAGCAAAGGGTTGAACTGTTTCAGCAGAGACCTGGAATTAGTACATGGGTTACTTGTAGGAAAGCAACTCTCTTTTCAAAACTGATTTTTATAGCCAGTATCACATTATAAATCTGTCTTCTCCAGAAAGCTGTGCTGAAACTACCTCGAGTGGATTTATATACGTAACTAGAAAGGCCAGTCTTAAGTCTTCTTAAAATTAATAACAGTAGCATGGATACCTCTTGTGCATCTGTAGATTTT
Organism: Heliornis fulica; assembly: GCA_013399135.1. NCBI lineage: Eukaryota > Metazoa > Chordata > Aves > Gruiformes > Heliornithidae > Heliornis > Heliornis fulica. The sequence goes on along the minus strand of VXBZ01008381.1, from coordinate 568,393 downwards.
ATGTTGTTTGGTTACAAAAATAGAAAAGATTCAGAGTGAAAGACAAAGTAAGAACTGGAAAACACTTATGAAGTCAAGTTTAAATTTTACATGAGTATCTGTTCTTAGTTTTCTTCAGTTCTCCTCTGCCAAANGGGGGGCTACAGTGAATCGTGATTATACTCTATGCCCTAACCTAAGGCTACTTTAAATGCCTTTAAGACCTAAGAAATTCCCTCAACCAAGAGCAAGTCTGCGTCTGAGCTGAGGAGAAAGCCCAAACTGCTCAGCCCCGAGACTCATCATGCTGCAACAAAACCCATGAGGTTACCTTCTAATAATGCTGGTGCTGCCTTTGAAGAATGGACTGACTTACTGCTGCCAAACCTTTTATAAAATATGGTCATATGTGAAGAAATTAATGCAGTCTCATCTGAAAGAGACTACCACATGGAAACTAGCATTTCTTGTCAAGTTAAACAATAACGCACAAAACACCCCATGCCTCTAAAAACTGACAAGAATTTATGAAGTCTAGGCTACGGGATTTTGTTTTTTCTTCATTGCCTTTATATGATGTTTTTCACCTTCTTCAGTCTGTATCCCTGGAGCTGGCACCGACATGGCTACCCCTGTGGCGGAGATGATCTGTGCTGCAGCTTTGCCGGCTGTTAAGTACAGTTACAGAACAAAACCAGTTAGTACATATGAGCTATAATGTAAGAACAGGGCTATAACATTTTTTTTCCTCTGCAGAAACATTATTTGGACACTGATATTACTATTTCCAGAAAAAGAGAATTTCCTGGACAACCAACCACCAGGTGTTACATATGCACAAGGCCATGAGAGATAAATGGAAAAAAGATGTCACAACTGCTCCTCTCTAAAATGGTTCCATCTGATCTGGCTTTACACTAGTAATTCCCCAAAATTAAGCTTTTTGTGCTTGCAAGAACAGGAGGTAAATGGCCTCAGAGTCCAGTACCTAAATTGCTCTTCCTGCAGAGTCTCATATGCAAACTACGCAGGACAGTCATTGTTTAGCTCAGCCTGCAAATATTCTATCAAGTAAACAGGTTTCCTAAAAAAAACAACAACAGAAAAAATAGCTAAAACCATTTTGGTCAAATAGTCTTAACAATGAAGAGAAAATAGCATTAATTTCAATAAATTATAACACACTCCTCTTCAATCATTCCGAAGGACTAGTTTCATCTACCCTAGCACATAGGATACAGGAGATCATTAGGTCTTCTGCTTCTTTCCACATTACATGCTATAAATTTACCTTCTTTCTCCTCTGAAGGGGCAACAGCTTCTGTTTTACTGATCTGGGATTTGGTAGCAGGCTGTTTAGACTCTTTCATGACTTCTGCTACAGATGAGATCTTCAGTGGACCTTGCTGTACCTTGAAAAAACAGAAGCATCATTAGCTTTCCAAAAAGGTTGTCTCTCAATGATTCCATTACAATGGAAAAGAATGTTTCTGTGTCCAGACACCTGCATCATGAAAACCTAAGACTTCAAGGTACACACGGAAACAGCAACAATGCCGTATAATTTCTTGCTTTGATTTTCAATTTAGAAGGAATCTTTACAGTTCCCACCTCTCCTAAGATGAAGGTATAGCAGTGGCAGTTTTCACTACAAATATTTATTCACATATATATTAAAAGCAAATAATTTCATGCCCCAAATACTCCAAACACTTCTGAGTGCACTGAACATTACAAATAATGCAGACACTATAGAAATCACATGCACGTGAAGGTCCTAGACAACTTCAGAAAGCAGATTTCAATTCTTTCCCTACTTAGTCCATACAGATATATCTTAAATTAATTCAGTTGACACATCTCCTTATTTCTAAGCTCTTGGAGCACTTATTTTCAAAATAAGTTAGGCCATCAGTCTACCTTTCCCAGCTTCAGCCTTTCAGGTGCACGTCCCAACAGCTTGCTTCCTCAACTGTCATTTTTTGTCCACCAATACTTATGGGAGTCACCCCACCCACCCTGAACAATTTCTAGGCAATTCCTTTCAAAAGCTGAGTGGAAGAAATTGTTTTAAAGACACGTGACTGCAAGTGAAGTGCAGCCAAAACCAAAGCAGATACAGTTTTGGTTAACTGACATTCCCCCATGAAGTTCCATAAAGAACAGCTTTCTTGTAACACCAATGAAAATGTATTGGGTGTCTTGAAGGTTAGATGGGTTCCGCATCTAACCTTCAAGACACCCAATGCTGAAAACACAAGTTTTCAGCATTGGGTGTCTTGAAGAAGTATCCAAGAATGATGAAAACACAAGTTTTCAGCATTCTTGGATAATCAGAAGAAGTTGCTTTCAGATGGAAGAACAGAGAAACTTCTGATTCGATTGCTGCCCAGGGAGGTGGTGGAGTCACCATCCCCAGATATATTTAACAGGTGGGTAGATGAGGTGCTCAGGAATGTGGTTTAGGAGAGGACAGGTACAGTTGGACTCCATGATCTTAATGGTCATTTCCAACCTAGTCATTCTGTGACTCAGATTTCCAGAGCTGTGCAGAAGGCAGCACCAGGTTTTCCTCTCTGCAGGGTCATGCCACTGAGACTTTGCAGTATGATGCTTATACATGACTGTGCTGTTCAAGCTTTTCTCTGTTCAAAGATGTTCTTGATTCTCTTAAAAATAATTCAGCTTAGAATATTTTCTCTAACATTACTAAGTACACCAAGCCTCCAGTAACACAGTTAAATTCTAACACGTTGCCTACCCTCTCCTTCCCAAATGTATTTCTAAAAACAGAGCAGCTGCTCAATTAGGATCCTGCTATATTATTTTACTTTAAATAAAAGTAACAGTTTTACCCAGTTTTACAATCAGTTTTACAATCACAAGCTGATAATGGGAAATGTACAAGCAGCACTGTTATGCAGCACAAAGCAGTACCTGAGTTCAGAATTCTTTAATCTTCTTAATTTAAGAATTCTGAAATTCTTAGCATGCAGAAAAAATAATGAGGACTGGGAAACTAAGAGCAGATGCCCACTTCTAAAAAAAGAAAACAAAAAAAACGCGAGGTGGGGATGGACAGGAAACACTCACTGGTTTCTTTGGCATCGGTACAGTATGAGGTGCAGGACCAAGTGCCAGCTCGAAGAGTTTATCAGAGTAGGGAACAGCCTTCTCTACGCTCTCCCGGAACTGCGCGTCATAGCTGGCATACAGGACGGTCCCACCTACTCCTCCACCCACAGACAGGACACCTGCTCCAATGATTTTGCCTACAGAAACACTGGAAGGGGGAGGAAAGAAAAGTGAAAGTTATGTAAATTGTATTATATGACAAACATCAAACAGTTTTCCAGTCTCTAGCTTACAGCTGGAGACAACCTCTCTGTTCCAGAAGCTTGCCAACAAACCCACTTTAAATCACTTTCAGCACCAGCGAATCCCGGTACCACACTGGTTCATAACTAACCCAAGGGTAAGCCTAGCCCTGAATACTGATCACCTTCATTAGTTTCGTTTAAATCTCACTGAATCAAGCAAGGAACGTACAAAACCATGACAGTAAGACTCACTCAACAACAAAAATCCCACCAGTACCAATCTGCTCTCAAGTAGAGCGAAGAAGCAGATTCCCTCCTGGTCAACGCACCGGAAGAACTGATCCCACCCCTCCAAATCCTTCTACGTACCCAGACTCTCCCGAGGGAGTGGCATATCCACGGCACAGTCGTAATGGCCGGAGCGATGTTCTCCCACACCAGCTATTCTGCAAGAGGTGGAGGAGACACGAGTTAAGCCACGAGCACACTTGAACGCCTCTTCACGTCAGCAGCAGTGCAGGACCAGCTTGCTCCATCGCTGCCTCTTGCATGCCCTCTGAAGGAAAGCGGCAGCCAGCCCTACAGCAGCAGTGTTGGGAGGAGAGCTTTCTGGTGTGTGGCTTCTAGGTTAAGGCCTTTTTAAGAATAATTAGACATAGACATGAGAAAGAAAAACAAAGCCAAAAAGCTACCGCACCCCAGCTTATTGCTGCATTTGTTTTGCCTTCGGTTTGGGGAGCACAACAGGGTTAGTTCAGACTCTCTCCAACCATCTCATGTGCTAGAACAGCTCAGCTGTGAGCAGCACAGAAGACAAAACAGCTGTTTAAATACTTAAAACTATTAAAAACTTGATTTAATATTCTGATTTTATTTCTGAAGACATACAAGAAGTTCTAATTGAGCTTCAAAACCAAGATGCCCTTGTTAAAACAACACACTCACTTTGCAGATAAGACAGACGTTAAATTACTACACGAAGAGTGGTATTTCATTATATTCTACTTAACAGAAACCGCATCAGCCAAGATTTTTATCTACTTTATACTTCAGCTGAAAACGAAAATTTACCAGAAAGACTAGTTAAGCTACTCCAGCTACCAGAAGCAAAACCAAGCTCCCCTTCAGGTGGTTCCCCCTATCCCCACCAACACGCAAATTCCCGAGAGAGGAATACAAAACTCAGAGGAAATCAGAGCAGAAGGCACATAAGGAACATCTCCCACACTACAGGTACTGGGGGAACTAGAATCATTTTCTTGGGGAAAAAAATATTAAAAAGCTAAACTGGGAGATGTTTCACTGCAACATCAGCCCAGAAGATGTTCTTTTTATTTACTGCTATATGCAAAAAGACAAAAAGAAACAAGCCTTGTTGCTTAGGTCCCCTGGTTGTCCAACAGCACAGAGGAAAGGCAGGAACACTGAATTCTTATTCTTTCCAGAACGGCAGCCAAATATTTTTACTTAGTCACAGGGCTATGAGTACAGCAAAAGGAAGTGTGCTCTTCTTACCCGAGACTTTCACAAGCTCTAGCTGTCACAGAAACACAGAACGTTACAAGTTGGAAGGGACCTCGAAAGATCCTCTATAGAGTCCAACCCCCTGCCTGAGCAGGGTCACCTATGTTAAATCACACAGGAATGTGTCCAGATTGGTCTTGAATGTCTCCAGAGAAGGAGACTCCACAACCTCTCTGGGCAGCCTGTCCCTGTGTTCTGTCAGTCTCAGTGAGTGTTTTTCCTTACATTCATATGGAACTTCCTGTGTTCCAGCTTGGACCTTCTGCCCCTTCTCCTGTCACTGGCCAACAGTGAGAAGAACCCTCCATGATTTTCTGGTTTACAGGGGACAAATTAAGGCAAAATAATAATTATATTCTGTAACGCTTTGGACTATTAGACTTGATTGCCCCAGAAGCATACACTGAGGCTTCACCAGTCCTTTCCAACAGGACTTCACTAATAAAAGCCTCTTAAACAGTTTTGTAATTGACTGCTGGATGTGCTCCTGAGTCTCAATAGGTTCCTTTTACACCATGGAGTACAGGATGAGCAAAATAGTGCTTAGGGAGCTAGCAGGGCAGAGGACAAAACATCCTCCTTGTTGTTCATCATTTATCCTTTGTACACAACAAGGAGCTTTTTGGTGGGATTACTGTTTTAAGTCCAGATGCAATTTTGGATCAGTTGATCTTTTGAGGTCACTGCCAAGCGGGGCTGTTCTAGGAGTAGCCAAATCCCCATTTTTATCTATGATTCATCAAGACCAGAGGAACCAAAAGGCAGATGCTTCCTTTGACATCCTGGATTTTCACTCTAGTGTACACACAGCAATGGGAGAGATAACGAAACCCAAACACGTCCCACCAACCCTTTCTTTCAACATGGTGCAACAAGCAGAAATTCCTGCAGTTGGTCAAGGGAACAGCAACTGAAAATTTTAGGTATCACTGCGTTATGAACAGAAGACCAAGTCTAATTTTCCTTCCATACATACAAATATACCACTACCTCAAAAAAAAAAAAAAAAAGAAAGTGGTTTTTGAAAATTATTTTCCTTCAAGAAGCACTACTCTGTTTTGGATATCATTGCTTACATTTGCTTTATCACTGTACTTCAGAAACTTACAGGCGGCTTCTAATCTCTCCTTTCCATAATTTCCAAGAGTTTGTAAATTTTTAGACCCCTGTTATTTATTTCTAACAATGCCTCCGGGGTTTTGAAAGAAATACATCACACATGGGCTGCTGTGTCCTGTAAAAGGCAGAAATAAACCACTGGCCACCCTGCAGAAGAGAAGATACAGGAAACCCTTCTGATAAGGCAGCATGCAGACAGCACAGATCGCTGTGGCAAGGGCAGTTGTTGCCACTTCTTCCTTCTTACAGGCTCACCATTTCACCAAACTTAAATTCTTCTTCATTTACACAGTCACTACTATCTACTATCATACTGTCACAAGAATCACTTCGCAGGGCGCACTGTACTTTCACTCTGGTTAATGTTAAGAGGCCCAGTGAACCCAGTATTTGTTGTTACCCACAAAAGCTTGCCCTGGCAAAGCACTTGGTACAGGTACAGCCCAGCAGATGTCATTAAAAGAAATGATATGTTCCTTGGAGGCACATATCTCACGTATAACTTAAAATAACCAGACACAGGACACACCATCCTCTGCATCTGTCTGACAACCTCTTAACAGCCATAAGGACTTACTTCTGCAATGGGAGTTTTTACTACTTGTGGAAAAATTACTTAGGATCATCTCAGATGAGGTTAGCACTTCTTGATCAGAGTCTAGAGTTCTGCACCTCTTGCAAGACAAGCACTGTAACTACAGCATTTGTTTCTTATGTCCAGTTTCTGGCTATTTTGCCATGCAAACCAAGTTTTAGTTATAGAAATTCCATGGGACCAGCAAGAGTCTTCATGTGTATAGACTACCATATGCTGCAATATTTCCCCTGAATATGAGCAGAAGCAAAATGTGTAAAAACCTATTTGCTGAATGCCTGCTTTTGCGGTTCAAATTAAATCTCTGTTGTATTCGGTCTCATTGGGAAATACAAGTAGGGATAAAGAGAAAAAGGCTTCTGTTTGGTGTTTTTATGTTGGTTTTTTTTTTTTTTTAAGTGAGGCAACAAACAGCAAAGACACAGCTGTGGCACCTCTGTGTTTGCGCAGTTCTTCCACAGAACATTTGCGGACCACAGGTACACAACTGCAAAGCACAATGCTGGATTCTCCAGCGCTGCACAGCCTCACCAGACATGTTCTCTTTAAAGCCTTAACACATGCAAAGAACCCTAAGCGATAAACATCTGTGACAGCCTGGTTTTTGTCTTCTCAACTCCCTAAAACTTTCCACAGCCCTGCAAACCCAGAGCCTTATTTTAGCAGGTATCAGATGACCTGCCCCGGAGAACCCTCCAGCCTTATAAAGCAGGAGAGGAACCACCGGCGGCCTCAGAGGTGGGAAAGGTCGCTAGCTTTACAGCAGTGGCTGAACGCACAGCTTCTCCTCCGCTGAATGGTGTGAGCACAGGGCAACAAACGCACTATGCCGAGTAGAAAGCGAGACGGGTGTAACCCGGTTACGTTCGGTACCGTTGAGCATATGTCCAAGTCGGGGCCTCGGTCGAGGACTCATCTCAGGCGCCCTCACCCCTGCGGGCTGACGCTACTGGTTACCCTGAGCACCGGGACCCCGCTATTAACGACACGGTCAGGCAATCGGACCCACCGCGACCACAGCGGGGAAGGGCCGGGAGGTAACGGGCGGCGCAGCAGAGCCCGCGGCGGGGAGGGCAAGGTCACGTCCTTCCCTGCCGGTGAACGGGCCCGGCCTCTCCTCTATCGAGGGGCCGGCCGGACGTGTGCCGCTGCCGCGCCCTGACGCCCCTCTGGCCTGCGGTCGCCGCTCCCCAGCCGGGCCCAACGGGGAGGCGGCAGGTCCGGCACGGGCAGTGGCGGGCACAGGGACCACAGCCCCCAGCATGCAGTGCGCCCCGCATGCCCCAGAGACCGCTCGCTGGGAGGCTCGCTGCAGACTACAAGGACCGGCATGCCTTGCGGGCGGCGCGCCCCTCCGCCTCGCGCAGAGCCGGCGCGCTGCACGCCGGGACTCGCAGTAACCCGGCACTGACAGTGGCCCAGCTCCCTCCCACCCAAGGGTCCCGTTGGCGCTGGCGGCCGCCCCTCAAACCCGAGCAGCCAATGGCAAGCCGCGCGTGCGGAGTCATTCAGAAAGGACTACACGGCGAAAGGAGGACGTGCCGCGCCGCGCCCAGCCCCGTCTCCGCTCGCCCCGCAGGCCCGTCCCGATCCCAGCCAGCGGGCGGGCGGGC
>VXBZ01008381.1:472361-559785 GCA_013399135.1 Heliornis fulica | reverse complement strand
ATGCCGCGTTGCTTCACGGACTGCGTGTCCCTAACATGGGGCAACTGCGGCGGCGCATGCGCGGGAGTGGGAGTACTGGAGCGGCCCCGCGGGGATGCGTGTGGGGCCCGTTGTGGTGGATNCCGCGGGCCGCCCTCGGCGCGGGACGCGGTGTCTCCGGCCTCTCGGCTCCGTGCGCCAGGCAGGTGCTGGCACCGGCCCCGCTGTGGAAACCGCGGCTGGACTCGGGTAGCCGGCCCGGGGGACGCGGCGGCCCCTCGGTCCTCAGCAGGTACGGTGTGCGCGGCGTGAAAGAAGGGTTGTGGGGGCTCGGGCGCTGCAGCGCTGGGGCTCGGCCCCGTGTGCCAGCTCTGTCGGTGAGTGCTTGAGGAATGGAGCCCCCTGACCCAGGCTCGCCGCAAGCCTTGCTGCCATCCGTGGTTGTGTCTGCCGATGGGTGTTGTCCTGAGAGTAATTTCTGGGTGGCGGTAGCAGGTGGACACACACACTTGAGCATGCAAGCGCTTTGGGTAGGTGAGAAAAGCTGCTCTTGTGTGGTTAACTCGGAGGTGGATTTTAGGCAGAGTCCATCCAGCACGTCTGTCAGTGTTCATATGTATGTCCTCATTTGTAGCTGCACTGCAGTGCTCCATGAGTTAACCTTCTACGGACGAGTCACAGCCAGTTTTGGTTTCTCCTCTGAAAAAGCCGGTGCCTGCATCAGGAAGATGTTTAATTCCTGCTCTGTTTTCTCCCTGTTTTGGGGTTGGGTGATTTTTTAGCATCACATCTCTATTGCCAAGTATACTTCAGCAGCCAGCGAGGACTCTGACTTACTGCAGCTTGCGGAAAGGAAAGAGGAAAACCGTGAAAGCTGTCATATACAGGTTTCTCCGGCTTCACAATGGCCTTTGGGTTAGGAGAAAGGTAAGATTTTTTTTTTATTATTTTTTTTTTATTAGGTAATAAAAGCATCTTCACGGTCAGTTGGCTGTTTCCTTGCGCTAGAGGGCAGCAGCTAGTATGGAAGCTAAAAGAGACTCCAGTCTTCATGAAAATGGGGGGTTGGTCCTGGTTTGTTTGTCAGTATCCCTCTGTGTTTGCAGCAGCCCACATAAGTGTTCTGTGTGTTATTCTCCTCACAGGCTGGTTATAAGAAGAAACTCTGGAAGAAGTCAGCTGCCCAGAGGAAGCGTTTGAGAGAGCTGATGTTGTGCACCAGAACACAGTGTAAACTCCTTGATAAAATGACCACGTCTTTCTGGAAAAGAAGAAATTGGTACGTTGATGATCCCTACCAGAAGTATCATGATCGCACAAATCTCCGTGTGTAGAAATCTTGGTTTCATTTTTGTGTCTCTTTAGGAAAGAGGGACACATGCTAAAGTCTTAATTTACAGAACATAAACTGTTATGCAGGTTACTGTTCTAAATAAACACATGAATATCATCTGGTCAGAATTATGCGTATCAATGCCCAAAATAAAGGATAAAGGAACTTTCAGGATTATTTTGAGCTTCAGTTTGTGTTTCATTGGCAAGAGGTCAAACTGTTCTGATGTCTGTTGGTTTCCTGTGAGTGTGTATAATGTGTATGTGGACAAATAGTCCAAACATCACTAAAAGTGAGTAATTCCACATACTTGATCTTAAATTTTTCAAAAGAAACACATTTCAGTAACCCCAGGATGTGTTTTGCTGTATCTGTACTTACTGGTAGCTTGTTGAGCAGAGCCTTAATTGGGGATGCGGAGAGTGGGCACCTGTCAGGGTACCGGACAAACTATTGCCATGTCTCTGTGCTGCAGATCACAGAGAAATCCTGTGTTTTATAGCCACATGCGGGTTGTGCAACTGATTCAAAACTGATGGCCATCAGAATCTATTAGAGGACTGACAGTTTGTATCTTGGGTTTTTTGAGTAGTACCAGGTTCTTTAGGCCCTACGCTGCCTCTTCCAGCAGTCAGCTCTGTTCGTTTTGCTATTCATTCTTCCTCTAAACCCAGTTGTACCTCGCTCGTGTGTGTGGAGAAAAGCCAAGGATTTCTTACAGGCTCCTAATGGAGTGTACAATGCAACTAATTTTGCCAAGGTCTGTGTCAGAGAGTTTCCCTATAAGGGGATGAAGAAGGGAATTGGTTCTAGCAGTAGCTAAAAATGAACCCACTACTAAGTGGCTAGTCCCTGGTTATCAGCTCCAGAGCCACCTGTATAGCAAGAGGGTCTGCTGTACAATGAATTCACTAGTTACTCAGAGTGTTCAGTAGCTGTATTTTCTTTTTCCAGTTCATAATACAGAAAGAACTTCTTAAGGACATGCAGCACTTAGTGAATACATCTATATACAGTCAGCCAGAATTGAGATAAAAATAATACAGCAATCAAAGTAATTATTCTGGCCTGCCAGATACATTGAACAGACTAAAGAGGTTTTCTTTATTTTTTTTTTCTTTTTTTTTTTTTAAAGAAAAGATTAAGACTTTTTTTCAAGATGTATATCAAGCAGTATAACAAAACCAGCAAAACATCAACCTTTGGAATACTGTTGTAACGGCCGTCCTTGTGAGGCATTAGGTGTACCATTTCATCACAGATCTTTTCTACCCAGCACAGGAAAGAAATCACATGAAGTGCACGATTAGGACCCTTAAATAGTTGGTCTGAATGCAAATCCCAACACAGTGTTCTCTGCTATTTCAAATAGGGTGCTAGATGCAAAATGGGTACCCGAAACAAAGAGCAAAGGGGAGACTGTGATTCATGGCCATTGGGTCACAAGCACAAGGGTTTCATCACGACATGAGAACACTTAAGAGAGCAGTCAGAGGCAGCAGGTTGTTTACGTGAGGCTGGGGAGCATCGCATCTCTCCGAGCAGCTTTCTCCCTCTTGTTAGGAATAAGTAGCTTGATTTTCCGTTCCTTCTGCGCTGGGTTTGTGCTGACAATTCAGATCAGTGTAGGATGAATTCCAAGGTGACAGCGGTGCAGATCAAGTCTGTCTTGGCTGGATTTGATGTGATGCTGATGCAGCAATTGGCAACGGCTGTAACTGCACTGATCCTAGCCCCCACAACAAGAAAGGAGGTGTGGAGGGCTGCACTGAGCCGCTCAAGCTTCTTGACCGGGTGAGGGGATTCATGGCCCGCTTCCCATGGAATACCTTCTGCTGCGGTTTGTCCCCCCCAGTTTTACTTGCTCAAAGCACTGCGAGTTTGACTTTAGCCGTGTGCTGATGAGTAAAGTGTGTATTTTCTAGGGCTGGCCTGTCCCTTTCAGGCTACGCTCTCCAGCCGGCTCTGAACAGTGGGGAGGCAGCGGCCGGCTCTGCAGAACTGACTGTAGAGGATAGCTGCCTGGAGGTCCCCTGGAACCCAATTTTCTTGTTCAAGCCAGATTTGTTGCTATTTTAAACCACCAAGTGAAAGACCGCTTGCTTTTAGGAGGAATACTCTGCAAGCAGCCAGCTGGCTTGAACCCTTAGAGCCTGAGCTGGGAGGAAGCTGCAAACTGCTCCCCATCACCACTGACCTAAACCCCCACGCATCCAGCCATCCCATCTTCACTCAACTCCTGCAAACTCTCCTTGGCCGGGTGGGGTCAGCATCAGCGCAGGAATCTGTCCCGTTCCTTGGCAGAGGCTCAAGAGAAAAACTGCGACCAAAAAACCCAAAAAGACTTCACGTCTGGTGTTTGTTCTGCATGAACACAAGGAGCGAAAGAGTGAAGTGACGGAGCTGGGGCAACACCTGCAAACAACCTGTGTGTGGATCACGAGGAATTGAAAGCAAATAACCGGTCTCTCTCCTGTATACAAAACACTACAGCACAAAGTGTACATGGCTGGGCGTTCACACGTCTTGTCTATCTATACACAATTATACAGCTTGGTAGATAAATTAATACATTTCTGCCAGAGATAGGAAAAGGTTTATTTTTCTCCTTTATACAGTGAATGTTTTGAGAGATATAAGGCAACTCCCTCAGCTGTTTCACCTCAGCACTTCAGAAATGCTAAACAGTCGAGTTGACATTCAAACAGCAGATTAGACGCACATTTAATAACTTCAGTGAGAATCAACGTCAATACAGAAGGCTGAGGACAGAATTTGTCAGCTGTTCTGTAGCTCTGTGGTGTGGGGGTTTTTGGCATAATCGAGTGCAAACTTGTCAGCTTCGTTTTTATCTCCCAGCAGCCCACCGCATAGCAGGGAAACATAGCTTGCTTGCAGCAGATTCTGGTTTCTGCTAATGCTGCAGGCAGTTCTTGTGTTTCTTTTCAACGTTGGCCAAAAGAAATCAAACTCTAAAGCTGCTTAAAAATAAAATACACAAGCTTATGTCCTCAAGCTTTTTCTGAGTATCTTCCAAGGACCAACTCCTCTGTAACTCGTAGTTAGGTTTGTTTTTACAATTTACTTTCTGAAGGCTTTTTCCTTCTTACTCTTTGCAAATTATGACCAATTTAGCATATGTAAAGGAAATAAAATTCTCAGGTAATGAGGCCAAATGCTGTGGCAGACACAGGAAACACCTGCTTGCTTTTTCCACTTCCTAGCCGGGTCAGATAAGCATTTGTGCACGTGTAGAATTTATTTTCCTCTTCCCCACACGCGTAGGGCAAACCTCAGGAATCCATCAGACAGGGTCAGCTGGGGTATCAATGCATATCTGGCAGAGGAAAGGTTTCAAAGGCCACTTCAGATTTATCTCTGAGCCTGATACAAGCTGGCTTCTGGCATCCTGGCCTGCTGCACCTGAACTAGATTAACAGAACTGCTCATCGTCAAGCCCGTGTACTGATCCATTAGTGATGGCACATCCTACATGTCTACATGTCTTTCTAGTCTATGTGACAGGTCCAAAAGCAAACACAAAGGGCCACGTAATTAAATTATGTGTGAATCTCACATGCTCAACACTTACAAGAGACATCAACTCGAAGCACAAATACACAAACCCTACCAAGTGTTCCTCTTCTTTTATATTTCTCATTTATAAATGGATACAAATACACCACTCCATCCGGTTTGCGTGGTTCTAACCAAACCCCACTCTACAGGAGAAACTCCAGGCTTCAAAAAGCAGCTCAGACCCAGCACCCTGCTCTGCTCGCCCACGTAGAGCAGCAGCACCTTGCCAGCAAAGCAGAGTGCTGGGACCAACACTTGCAGGCAGGGGACAGAGGTGTGCTTCCCCCTGGAAGTGTGTCCCTAAAGCAACTGTAACTTCCATTGCTGCAACTAGCACTAACCTGGCTTGCTCACACTTTAAAACTGGCAGTAGAACATTTGCCACAAGGAATACGATGTAGTTGTTCTAGCTGCCATCATTTTCCACACAATACTCTCCTGGCTCAGGCTGATAAAAAATTAAGACTCCCCTTTCATTGCATCGCTGAAACCATTTATTTTCTCTTGCATGTCTCTTCCTCACCCTCTGCAAGTGGCTCTGTCTCCATGGGTTTTAGCGTAACAATGTCCTCAGAACAGGTGATTCACTTGCAGAAAGAGAAACAGAGTTGCGGCTCAGCTTTCGCTAATGAATATGGGGCATTTTGTACAGTCAAAGTACTTTGACGTTTGTTACATCGTTCACAGTCTTGAGAAGGAAGGGAGGAAAGAGAAATCCATGGCTTCTGCGAATGCACTTCATTAATGGTAAAGCCATAAATAAATACACTGCCAATGTATCATCATAACTGATTATTTGTTTCCGCTGTGCGTTCACAGAGCTAGCGCGATGCAGACACAACGGCTGTACACGTACAGCCCTGCAGAACCCGTGTGAGTGGGTATGTCTGCAAAGGAAACAGGGACTCTTAACCTGCAGGCGTCTGACAGACTGTCCTACCCACGTCACGGACAAACGCGAGAAGCGTGCAACAGAAGGATACAGATAGAGGAGAGAGAAAAGCCATGTCTACAATGCTGTACATCAAAGCACATCCATCCCACTGCTGTTTCCTACATTATTAACGAGTAGCTCCTTAAGGCAGAAGAGAGACATTCTGTGGATCTTGGTGCTATTGGCTCGTTGCACTCACATTGTTTCAGTGGCAGAGGACGAGGTACTTTTCTTCCTGAAGAGAGGTCTAAGGGTCCTAGGCGGTGCCTGCAGAAATGCAAGAGAAAACTTCAGTGACATAACAGGAAACCCTTTTCCATTCCTTAAAACTCACCCATCTCAATGACATCTCTGTGGTAAAGATCCTGCTCCAGGCATGGAGTAATGGAGAAGCAGATCGTTAATGAGTGATGCGCTGAGGAGTAAACCATTTAAGAAAGCCATTGTAGTCCTTTAGCTGGGTTACACCTTCACCTCTGGTGGTTAGAGGCTTGGCTAAAGACTGCCAATAATGTAAGGGTTGAAGGAGTCAGGACAAAGTGGTTCCATTTACAAGCAGCTCTTGGATCAGGAGAGCAAACTGCTGGCAGAAAGCCAGTTCTAGTGTCTCTCATTCCACCCAGCCCCTCTGAGGGCACAGATCAGTAGGGTGTTACAAAGGGTCCCCGAGATGAAACACACAGAGCCTGCCTGCAGTTCTCACAAAAGATCAGTCCCTCACCTGGGGCACAGGACAGACACAATCCATTGAAAATATTTTAGAAGCCAATAATTGCAATTCTGCCTTGAAGTCGGCTGATGAGTTTTAAAAAGGAGCCCTGAATGCCCAGGAGGAGCCAGACCAACCCCATGACATTGGTTTCCTGTGACTAACCCTGTTCTCCAGACTGAGATAGAAATTAGGTAGACTAGAGAAAAGGAAAAAAAAATCTGCAGTGAGTGCTTCTCTCAGACAAGCTTTGTCATGTGAGCTTCATAAAATGAAATGGTTACCAGATGTTTGTGGAGAAGCACAACATCTCTGCACGGAGGTCTGCCATAGCATCCCACATCACTGGTGAGTTCTGGTAAGTTATTCTACTCCACTTACATACATATCCAAAGCTTTCTTTTCTTTAACAGCATCAACCCATTTTGCTCTAAGGATACAACAGGGTCTTACCATTCATGGGGATTTTGTTGTTTCAATTTCACGGGACTTTCAAACCCAGGATCCTGCTGTGTTTCCACATTACCATGATGCAGCAAGGTAAACTATTCCTATAGATAAGGAACTGCAGTATGGTGAGGTTTGGTCTAGACTTCATCTAAATCTCCATCTCTTCCAGCTTGCCCAAAGTAGTTTCTCACAGAGATGGGATTACTCTGGCACCTCACCCCATCTTCCAAGCCTGAAATCTTACCCCAAGTCCCAACTGTGAATCCCAAAATCACGGAAGACTGGGATGGGACAGCTGCACTCAGAATGGCACAGCTGGAGGAGAAGAGCTGAGGAAGAAAGCAGCTCTATGTGGCAGTCAGGCACCTCACCCCAGACTCCATAGCTGCTGGCTCAGGGTTGCTATCTGCAAACCAGGAGCCCTTAAAGCAGTACATCCTGCAGCTTGGAGAGGGCTGCTCTTTGGGAAGCCAGACTGTTCTTGAAGCAAAGCAGCCAGTAAAGAGTCTTCAATCAGGAATCACAGAAACACAGACTGGTTTGGGTTGGAAGCAGCCTTCAAAGATCATCTAGTCTCAATCCCCTGCTGTGGGCAAGGACAACCTCCACTAGCCCAGGTTGCCCAAAGCCCCATCCAATCTGGCCCTGAACACTGCCAGGGATCCAGGGGCAGCCACAGCTTCTCTGGGCACCGTGTACCAATGTCTCATCCCCCTCACAGCGAAGGATTTTTTCCTAATATCCCATCTATATTTCTAATCTTAGTTTAAACATGCTACCCCTTGTCCTATCCCTACACGAATAGCTCTGCCTGATTTGGGAAAACCTCTGAGAGCAGTTAGAGGGGTTACATTTTTCCACAGTAAGAGCAAGGCAGCCCAGCTTGTGACAAGAGCCCCCAGAGGTAGGACAAGTCACCCAAAGGACATACTACTGCTAACCAAACCACACTGCTCCCACTCCTTCACACTGAGTCAGGGGGTAGAAGGAACAAACCCAGCTCCTCCCTGGTGGAGGTGTCCTGGCTTGGATCTGAGAGCCACTGGCTGCAGCTCCATCACCTGTGCAGATCTGGAAGGAATCTTTGCCTACAGCTCCCACTGCAATTTAATTTCTTCCACAACAAAATGCTGCTGAATTTGCTTTTGGCAAGCCACAGTGTGAGATCTGCATCTGCTTTACTTCTTTTGTTTCCACAAAGCAACCTAAAGTATTCTTTTTGATACGATGCCTGTTTCAAAACCCAACTGAAGTCATGAAGGAAGAGTTGCTGCTGATTTCAGAGGGGTTTGGCTAGGTGTGAACTCAAATGAGAGGGACTAGGGTCTGAACTGCTCCAGAGTGCTCCACCTGTGGGTACTGGCTGTTGTCATGGTAAATATCCTGTCTTGGGGGTGAGAGTAGATTTTCCTCTACAGACAAAAAAATCAACTAGCAGTTGAAAAATCCTCTCGCTAAAATATCACATGGTCTAGAGCTAGATCAGAGTTTTGGAATTCAGATCCAGCTCTGAAGCCCTGTGTAACTATTATTTTCACAGGCAGGAACTCAAGACTTCTTTTAGGAAATCCACGTTTGCAACAAAGTGAGCATACCTATAGCAAGACCCACCCTTGAAAGACCAGAAGTATTGTGTTTTTAGACTAGAGACAGATGTTCTTTCAACTGAAGATTCAAGAAATGTCACAGGAGGAGGAGCCTTGATAATATGGAAGTACCTCAAGGGGTTGATCCTTCTTTTTGAGCCTTTTGTTCATGAATGGACAATCCAATGAATTGTTCTCTTCATCATCTGAGAACACTGAGTCTTTTGGTTCATAGTTTGTCTCAGGTGGCTTTTCATACTTATTGTCCACACCTATTTAACATGGCCATTTGCAGTCTAAAGGTGAAGACAAAGGATGAGGAAATGAGCGACTGTTTGATTCACACAGCCAAACGCCACCTCACTGCAAAGCCATGCATTGTCCAGGGATTAATAGGCAGAAGGTTCACACACCACACTCTGGTAATAGCAGCTGTAGGGTTAGAAATCAAAAGGCTCTGGTTTATGAAGAAGCCTCGTTTGTATTATTTTACATAGAACTGAAACTAAATTAACAGCCTTTGCCATTCTGGAGGTTTACTCTAGAAAAAGATTCTCTTGGTTCTGCTGAGGAATAAATAAAATAGCTAATGTCTTGAATTGCTGATTCCATCCATAGTTCCTGCATCCACTGTGCCCAGGAGTGACCTCTAGAGGACATCAACTGAGTGTACCGAAGTCCTCTGGGATGCAGAAATACGAAGTACAGCAGCACTAGTGGACCTGAAGCTGAAAGTGGTCAAGCCAAGCAGCCAGTCCAAACATCCACTGACATTAACCAAAAGTTTCAACAGGCATTGGGTGGACCACCAGGAAGTGGGGAAAAGTGTCTTCTGTCACTCTGGAGTAAGCCTTTGGGAGCATTAACACCACTGATGGATCTAAAAGCAGATTTTCACCCCATTAGTACAGATCACTAACACTTGCTTGGTGATTATTATCCTTTTAACTTACAGCCTGTCTTTGTGGAACTGCTCACAGTTGCACAGCAGTTGCTGCCTTAAATCCAGACAGTGAAGGAAGATGGGATTTTTAACGGTTCGTGCAAAGCAAGAGGTACAGCCAAGGGCTCCCACAGTGACCAAGCTTCCTGCATCTCCACAGTTTCTTACCAGCAGGGCTGGGGTTTTCTTCTCTGATTAACTGAGAATCAGATTTTTTCATTCTGAAGCATGTCAGAAGTGGAAACGTTTGCTGCTTCCACTGCATCAATCACAATTGTAGGCTCTATACTTACACTGTTGTATGAAAAGAGGTAGAAATAATGCTCTGTGTTTGTCTCAGCTGGACTGAAAGACACTGCTGGACCAAAGATAAAACCAAAGAAGATTCTTAAATGTCTACTATTTATCCTGGTTAGCTCCTTAAAGCACAAAAGAATGGAATTCTCCAACCGCTCTTGCAGTGGGTAAGGGAGAGACAAGGGGGAGTGATTTGGCTACAGCAACACCATGAGTCATGGGCAGGTCACTGGGGCTCTCTCCAGAGCCAAATTCAGGTCAGCAGCTAAACGCTCTCAGTCCCTGCCTTCAGCCCACAGGATGCAGCTGTGGCTCCAGAGAGCGATGCACACCATCCTCTGGCCGCTGACCCTGTGCTCTACCCCTTTATCAGACTGGGTGGAAGATTTCCAGGAAGAGCTGGAAGTTGACTTTTTTTTCCCCCCAGCTGTTCTGAAAATGCTGACAGTCACACTGTGGAGAGAGCTGGGATAATGCTTAATTGAGGTTTCTCTATTGTAGCATTAAGGCTAAGCTGTGAGGAGAATTAAACATTGTCTTGATCGCAGAGCAAATGAGCACGTGGCCATTTGATTTTAATTACTATTTTATTCTTCCACTTGTGGAGTGAGATATCCAGGAGAAATCTAATTTAGGTCATCTTGGATGAGGGAACTGGTCCTTGGTGACTCTCTCAACCAATGAAAAATGGAATCAAGTTTGTTTAAATGTCATTTGTTCAGAGCTTGAGCATAATCCTGAACCGAACATACTGAAATCTGCAGCCTCGAGGCCAGGCACCAATCCTGACACCAATTCACAGGACAGCTCCCAGCTATCCTCTTCTCCAGAGGTCCCTCAGATGTGGACTGCAGGGTGAATTTTAGGGAGGTTGTTTCCAGATAGCTGCCTCACTGAGGTTTGCATGGTGGCCCAACAACACACCCCTGGCCATGAGCTGCTGCAAAAAGACAACAACTTGTCCCAAGAAAAAGAGGGCCTCCAAGGAAATAGGACAGAGAGGTACTGGAGAACCAGAATTAGAACACCCAGGGCCCAGAGTTCACAGACACTGGCTGCTGAAGCTGAGAGCATACAGGATTAGGCAAATGTGCCTGGCTCACTTCTACAGTCAGCCTCTTTGCTGCAAAAAGGGACAGAAGGAACTTGTCTGACTTAATAACAGTCCCATGAATCCCATGTTTTTCCAGAATAGACTGCTTTCGCCATTATTATTCTCTCTCCTGAATTGGGTGCTAGGATAAAAGAAATATCCAGGCAGGTCTGTCACCTACATTGTTTGTCTCCACGACAGGCACAGCAGAAGCACAGCCTCCTAAAGGTTTCTCCGCTCTGCCTACCAGCCCAAGTGCCACATCCATGTCGTGGAGCTGCTTGTGGGAAGATCAAGAAGAGAGCTCAACCTCCATGTCAGCACATACCACTCTGACCCCCACAGCAGACAGGTCACTGGAAGTTGTGCTTATGCCCTCTATTCCCCTACTCCATCTCATTGTGAATAAGGCACTAAAAAACAGCCAAAAGGGGAACAGTATTGCTTCCGCCTCACAGAACTGGGAAAGAGAAGAAGTGGGTCTATCCGAGGCCTTTCCACCACAAGAGCAGATTTTGATTACACAAGGCTCTTTCTTTAATGCCTGGAGCAAGACAAGAGGATTCCCTGTCCATCCTGCCTCAGAGGGCATCCTCACGGCAATGGATCCCAGCCTCGCATTGCTCTGGGGTGCCCGACTTTGTCCCACACTCCTGGAAGCATTATGCTGCGGTGGGACTGGGGGAAACTTATCCCTGAAGGGCTGCTACTGCGTCAGCACCAACTCTGAAGCTGGGTTTTGTTGTGAATAGTAATGATGGAATAAAAACCTGATTGTTTTATACCAAGAGAGTGAGTCCTCTTCAGGAGGAAATGTCAAGCAGGGGATTAACCAGAATAATAAACACAGATGTGAAGAATTGGTGAGAAAGAAGATGGAGGTTTAAAGTTAATGGATGGGTTCTGGGTCACCAAGGTTTGTTTCTGGAGAGGGTGAACACTAAGGAACAAAATATGTTGTCAGAGCTGGCACACGCTTTCTGAGGACAACACTTGGCCTCGGGTGACCTCCTATGCACTTCTAAGAGTTTTAGTCTTTAGGGTCAGAGGCTGTGGGGCCCCAGGCACTATCAGATATCCCCGAAGTGGCAGAGCCAGCAGCCTGTGCTGCTCCAGGGAAGCAGCTGACAGCCCTCAGGACTGTCACAGCCAGGAGGTGGCTGTGTAAACGCATGGGCCACACACCAGACATTTCCCCAGATGTTATCTTGTCTTTGGGAGACTCGCTGCCCGTCTCAGGGCAGGCAGTGCTTTGGGTCTCTTCCAGTTACGTTTACGGCTCCACAACATTGCACGAAGGAGCACAGCTGCTGCAGAAATGGGAAACTGTGGTGTGCCAGGGCAAAAGCTGCTGCCGCTGCCTCTTGCAAATGTCTTTTCAGTAACTAGACCATATTATACTCCTTCATTAAGGCAAGACAGAGACTGACGAAAACAGTCTAAGGAAATGGACCCCTTAATACCAGTTCCTGCCATCCTATCCTAACTCCTTCAAAGGAACCAAATACAACCAATACTCTGGGTGGGAAGCCCTGACGCTGGGCATATTCCAAGTTAGTGGACATTTGAGTGCTCTGGAGAGTTGGGATCTAAGCTATCAAATGCACCTCAGGGAACAACTCAGTACAGACAGGGGAATGTAAGGCCGGATTGTCATTACCTTTAATCTCTGTTTCTACACGGGCTAAGAAATGTCACTTGCAGAACTTCTACAGCAACAAATGGGATTCAGTAACATGCTGCTTTTTTCCAGCATCTTCCCTTCAGGCTCTGATCTAAGCTGCTGTGTAAATCCAGAGCCGTTTCTGTGGATCTTAATGGGTACAACAGAGGTCAGGACCTGGCTGACTCTAGTTACAGATGAGCAAATGACTTAGATCTAGATCCTCTGAAAAAGTTGGACACAAATACATTTTAAGTAGGGATCTGGCACTCCAATGCCTTTGAGAGTAGCTGGAACACACACCCCACCCCCTCATCCCCCCTTATTTTCTTGGGTGCAATACTTCTCCGCATTACTGTAATTCCTCAGGAGCAACGGGAAAAATCAGCTGCAGACTGCACAAGCCAGGAGCAAGGTATCTTATTATTGTAATGGAAGATGAAGTCACTCCAAAGCTAAGCCTTTCCAGGGCATGATTCATATAAAGAGGTTTACACACCACTTAATAAGAGCAAGAGAACAGATATTTATTATACAATGGCGATCAGCTTCTTTTCCCTGCAATGAAGATAAATTTGCCATCATTTCCATTGACCCAAGTCACGTATTTCCTCAACAGTTTTTATTGCCAAACCAAGAAGTTAGGAGCAGCCAACTCCACCAGCACACACTGCCCAGGAACCACAAAGCAGAGGCAGCCATCCTTTCCAAAGCTGAAGTCAAGTGCAACCAGAGAAAACAAGTCTAATCACATCAACAAAGTAATCCGTTAATGAAAACACACCCCACAAGTGATTAAGTTGTTAAGTGCTAGTCTATTCCAAACACCTCAGAAGAAAACTCATGCAATCCGTAACACTTACATCAGAGTCCCATAATATTTACATAGAGAAAAGGAAAGAACAAACTGTTAGGGGAAAACATTTGGTTGCAGAGGGGGAAGGAACATTGTTTCAGAGCACAGAAATCTTCACTGCTGCTTTCATAACATCTGTGATTCAACTGGAGCTTACTGAACAACAATTACTGCTTTAGGTTTCTGTTGGTAAAATGCAAACGTACTAAAGCCTACTGGTTTTCTATGGAAATGTTTCTTTCCCTGAAATAACCGAAACAACTATGAAAGTATTTTTAAATACTCAAGAGAAACTCCCAAACTGCCATTCAGAGGTAACAGTGCAAAGTGATGCAAATCATCCCTATAAAAATTTTGATTTGACATTTAGTAAAGGGAAGTTTTCAGGTACAAAATGCCTAGAACAACAGAAAGTCACTGGTCTTTAAGTTCAATGAGAATAAAGTTTTAAAAAAATAAAACCCTGGAAGAAGAGCTGGAAGCAAAACTGGCTAAGAAAAGAAAACCAACACCTACACTGCTTAACCAAATTAGTTCAAAGATATATGGACAGCCCCCTTGACACAAATCCAATCATTTTTTTTACTTTCCACTGTAATAATCTCATGTGTGATTTGTAGTATATCACAACTAAGGGGCTAGATACATCTAATGTACCAACAAGGTGTTTTGTTTAGAACACAAGCAAGTGTCCCACTGTCCTTATTGAGCTGTACTGATGATCGGTGCCGATCACACATAGGAAGAAAGCCAACATTAATTTTATTGGAAAAACTCCAGGAATTGGCTTTATGTTGCAAGAAGTTGTGGATGCCTGACTGAACACGGTGGCTAGGCTGTCCACCAGTCACCCTGAGCTGTAGTTTTTAAGACATACATTACTGTATCAGTCACCGCTGTGGAGCACAACCCTGCAGTGCACACTCAAAAAACAGTCCCATTCAGCACAGATGTCCTTGCACATGTCTTGCACTTGCCTAAAGTTCCCAGTCGACATCTTAGTAGTACATGTCCCCTCAAATACGTGCAGCCCCAACAGTTCCCCTGATATCCAGCTGATTCTTTGTTATATGCTAGGTATATTTATTCTCTGCAAGGATTAAAATTGTTCCTCCCTCTCAACCATGCCACAGGTCTTGGCAACAGCATCTAAGAGCTGTTAGTTGAGAGAATACCACCCAACAAAATATTTATTTCTTAAATGCCAGTTCCAAGAAAGCTTGGTTAATATAGGCCAGCGTTTAAGCATTTACCAGGCACTGCCAAAAGAGAAACGGATATTCCTAGAGATTTTCATCCTGTCCTTCCTGAAGAAAGTACTGTTGTTCCTTAATGCTGCAGCCTGACTTTCTACAGTGAACGTAGAAGAGATAAATCAGAAACTCACGTAAAGACCTGGAAGGAGTTTTGCCAGCAGAGGCCCACCACTGAGCAAGAAGAGCTGCCACAGAAGCTGTCAAGAAGACATGCTGAGTCTATGTAGCGGAACATGCTTGCCCAAAGGAGGACGAATGTCCTGAATTATGTCAACACTTTGTCACGTGCAGACAGTGAGGCTGGCTGGAGTGAGCCAGCTGGGCAGGAAAGAGCTCTTCTGTAAAGCAAACAGCTTCAGTGGCAGAGGAGCCCATCACTGCTGACGGTGCCGAACCTGCTCCTGTCCAGGGGAGCTTGGGCTGCACTCAGCCTGGCTTTCAGCCTCTGCACAGATGCACACTCCATGGCACCTGCAGGCCACATCCTCGTGAAACCTTCTCTCAGGATATCACCTAGGGAGCAAGGCTGGGCACACTTTGTTCCCACCAGCCTGTGCCCTAGGAGCTGTGGGAATGTCAGTGAGTTACCAAGTGAGAGAAACAACTGAGCTTCACCCACAAGAGCATCATGGCAACAGGTCCGGCCAAAAACGCTGTGCCATGGCTCTAAACCCATCTTTAATACTCCTGCTTGAGGTACAGCTTGACTAACTGCCCATTTAGATTATGATCTCTTTGGAAATGGGTACTGTTAATGATTGTACTCTGAAACTGCCTAAACAGAAGTCTGCACCAAGGAAAGGCAAGTGCCAATAGTTTAGGACAACCTAGTCCTAGCTAAACAAACTTAGCTTCTTTCTTCCCCCTGGTTATTGTGCTGTTGAGAAAATGTGTTCGCATTACATCGTCAGCTCTCTAAGCTACCAAAGCTGCACTTACAAAGGAGCATTTTAAACAGCAGGCCATTGTCTGAGAGTGCATTAATGCATCTATTGCCTTGGAGACAGAGAAACGGCAGCCTGTGGGGACAGAATGAACCCTCTATGAGATAGAGCCTCAGCACATCCCTATTGACATGGTCCAAGGGCCTGCATTATGTCAGAGGGAACAAAATAGTAAGACAAGCCAATCTGAAAGACAAGGTACATGATTTAAACCAGGTCAACGTGACTTTGGGCCCAATTTGTAAACATTTTGGACTGATTACTCCTTTACCATCATTAAAAGACTTTCTCAAGATTAACTCCTGACTATTAAGCCCTTAAGGATTCAATGATGCTTTTTATAAAGAACACTTCTGAAGTCAAATCCATAAAATTGGTTTAAGATAAAATTAGAAGGGTGCTAATAAAATACACTGTGAATACAAGTGTTTAATGATTGTTTAAACTGGTACCAACTCAAACAGGTTTCATTCTCCTGCACAGTGACACACTCAGCCCAACTGGGCAAGAACCAGAAAAGGGCAACAGAGAGGGTAACAAATCAAGTGTGACATCTGGTTTTCCACCTATGCAGTGTGCAAGGAGACAGTGTCAGACTAAGATCACCAGCCTCCAAGCACTAATGCTGCACAGGGCTGCATGGCACATCAGGTGCCAGGCAGTGCAAAGGAAGAGCAGCAGTGGCTGCAGCAGGGTAGCAGCACTGTGAACCTTAGGACCCTCTGCTGCTGGGCCCAGCTCGATTGCAGTGTGCAAAATAAACAAAAAGCACATGAGATGAGAAGTAAAGGAGTTACAAAGCTCTTTTGCTGCCACTAACAAAGAAATGCTGTGAGTCTGGGTTTCTTCTTTCTCCCCAGACAAGCTGCTTGGCAGACTCATCTTCTGGCATGCCCAAATCAGAGGCCTCCCCCTCCTTTCATCTGCCACAGGGACAAAATGCAGGAGTGATACAGCTCAGCTCTTAGCAACCAAGCTAATAGGCACAACACTGAAAAGACCACCGGCAGCTAAACCCTTTGCTACACTCCTAAATTTGTAAACAGAAGCAATGCTAGGGACAGACTGAAGCAAGGTGAGTCTGTTCAACCCTGTTTTGTCATACCAGGCTTTGTGTATTTGCTAAGCTATTTTGCCCAGGCTACTGGGCTTTGCTATAAATGCTCCACATCCCAAACACAAGTGTCCTCTCTACCAAGAGAGAAACGCATGCCGATATGTAGGGAACAGAGCAAAAGATGGATGGGACTGAGATTTGGTTTCACTGCGTTCCTGGTGCTTTTACACTAGTACTGGGGAGCACAGGGCAAACAGGTTACACTGGTGCAGCAGGAAATATGGTTGCAAACTCTAGAATAGAAAGGACCGAAGTTTTTCCACAGAGCAACACTCCACAGCCTCGGGTAGCACGGGTCAGTAGGGCGAGAAGCACCGCAGCGCAATGCTTGCCATCAAAGCGCACAGAGCTCACAACTTGCTCACAGCCTGGCCTTGCCCTGGTTTGTTCCCCTGGTGTTACAAAACCCAGTGAGTACAAGCGGTAGGAGCAAGCCAGGCTGGGGAACGCAGCCATGCTCGAGAGGGAGGTGTGGGTATCAGGGTGCAGGAATCCAGCACTCACCTCTGAGGAGTCGGCATACAGAGCAACACGTGCACACTGAAAGAAGAGCTGAGGGTTAGGAACTCATCGGGCCGAGCTACTGTCTCTCAGAAAATACTTGGCATCATTTGGAGGTGGACTTTGCAGCCCACGTGCATGAAGAGATGATCACCTCTATTCATCAGCACAGAGCACAAACCCAGGAACGTGCACCACCCCAGGCTGTGTGCCTAACGCCCGTTAAGGCTGGGATCACCCACAGGTCCCTGGCTCTGTTGTCTGATCACTGAACACAAGTAACTCCTGACTACAGGGGCCTGTGAGTGTGCATCAGCAATGGGCAACACGGCTCAGAAGGCTGTGTGGTAGTAAACACAGGCTGCAATGCTGGGACTTGTATTGCTACCTGCCAGGGTGGTTTTTGGTAGATTTAGACTTCTACAAGCACTGGTTCAGCCATTCACGTAGCTTCTGAATGAACACTATCCACAGATCCCTGTTCCTCCTAAAGCAGAAGCATGCTAAGAACTCCTGCAGGAATTGCATTTTAATGGAATTACCATAAGGATGAAAGCAACCAGGCAAGCTGCATCTCACCCTTCAGTGCAAATGCAGGTGATTCACAGCTGTTCAAAGAAGTGTGATCTTTACAGCTTCATCTTGTGGATAGTTTGTGCTCCATGAAACAGACTAGAAATAATTTTCAGTTTGAGACTTCCGATTTAATCCTCACAGTGGCATCAAAGAAGCTTTTGGATTTAAAAAAAAAAAAAAGAAGGTTTGAGCTCTGTGGGATTTCTTTGGTCACAATTATCCAGCACCGCAGACGCTGAAAGCTCTTCCATAGTTTCACAGTCACTTTTAACCAGCATAAGCCAGTACTGCTGCTGAAAGCAGATGTCCCACTGTCCCTTGCACTCTGGCCTCCACCCTCCTTTGTCCCATTGCTGATGTCTTTGGGGCTGCTGTGTACTGGCTTGAGGATCTAACCCAGGTCATGAGCAACCTGGAAGCATGGAACAGCATTTAACTTGAACCAGTTCCCTGACCAGGGCCAACATATATAAATAAGATTTAAATATATCCCAGGGAAAGCACAGTATGGGGCAGGAGCAAAGGTCATATCCACACCAGTTCAGCAGGAGTGCTGGCTCATATTGGACACAGGCTGCTGTGAAACTATGGCCTTTGTATAGAAGTTGACCAATGCCAAGAAGCCTGCTGTGGGCTTGGACTCTGATTTTTACAAGGGCTCATCAAATTTATATACATGTTTTAGGTGGACTTCACAGGGCCTGCGTGCATTAAGAGATGATCATCTCAACCCATGTATATGTATATATGGGTTGTTATCACACATCTTTCTGGAGTTTTTCAGGCTGGTGGGAACTGAGCTATCCAGATGCATCCTGAATGCTGATATTCCCCCATATCCTCCAAAGCCTTCAGAATGCAAGTGCAAAACCAAGAACAGCCTTGAGTCTCTCCTGCACGGGCGAGCGGAGAGTGTCAGAGAGCACTGCACATTTCTGCTCTGAAATAATTCCAGCTGAGAACGATCTCTGCCTGGAGTAAACTTTAGCAGAAAAGGCAGTGGTCTGGAAATAGAGAGGATCACTCTGCAGTTTGTGATCCTTGGGCCCAGACAGTGTGAGCTCTGGACAGTGACTCTCCTGTGACGCAACACAAATCTCCCACTGCTGAGGTAAGTTTCACTGACTTACCCAAGAGCAAGACTGGCCCCTCCAGTGCCCAGCCCACACTGGAGGTTTCTGCAAACATGTCTCAGCAACCGTGAGACATGTTTGCATCAGCTATGGGATTGAGCTCTGAAACGACAGTGGCCAGTATCCCACTCCTCAAATCCCATGTCACTCACCAGCCATTTCAAGGGAACAAGTTTTACCTTTACTGTCCAGGATGCTTTTAATGTAACACTGTAAGATTAAGAAGTCCAAAAGTCCCCCACTGCTAATGAAGACACACCTGTATGCAGATTGTTACTGGACATTTGCCAAAACAACAGGATTGCCTTGAAAAATATTTGTAACTCTTGTTCAGAAATTTCCAGTTTTCCACCACAATGAATAGCCACATGATATTTAGCATTCCCAAAGGAAAAGAACAGTTCTGCTTCTGGAAGAAGCACAGGCTGGAACAGGCATGGAAGCTGAAATATCACAGACTATCATCAGGGTGCCAGGACACCAAATTGAGATACACTGAACTAAAAGCCAAGCGACAGATCAGATCAAGAAGGCAGGTGGTGGGCCTGCTATGTGCAGGAAGGGCAACCGTCGTGTTTCCTTGGTATGTGTCTAAGAACGACATGCACGTGCTTCTTAGGAGCAGGGCCGATGCCTCACATAACATGCTGTGTGGAGGGTCAGCAGCCACACACAAATCATGGTGAAAACAGCCTTTGCCCCTTCGTGTCATCTGTGTTTGACGGGGAGTAAGGAGGAGAAGGGTCTTTCTGTGGGATGGGTGTGGATACACCTGGAGCACTGGGAGAACTTGAAGGCCACTACACACTGAGCAGTCCTGAAAGGCAGCAAAGGTAGTGGGTAAAGAAAAAAAGAGCATCACAAGGTAAAGGAAAATCAGAGATAATTTCCCTTGTCCCAAAGGCAGCTCTTGCATATCCTGTTGCTTGGCCTTGTAAGACATTCTCCAGTAGGCAAAAATAGACCTTTGCTGTGTTTGCACGGAGTCATTACTAACTAAATGCCAAGCGCTTCACATGGTGCTTTGTGTCAAGGGGATTCAGAGTCGCGAATCCATCTACCCAGCACCCGTCACTTTATAAAAAGAACACTGGAAATGAAACAAGCAAAGTGGTTATTTAATGTAGCCTGAGCACAGCATGCTCCTGAGCCAGTTTTTGGCCACAGTCAAAACCCACTGGTGTCAGGAGAATCTTTCATGGGGTTCAGTGGATTCAGAAGAATGCCAAGGAGATGTGAAACCAGAACCCAAACTACCCCTGGTGCTCACAGCAGCAGTGGAGTGTTCATACCAACAAACCCAAGCCTCAGCAGTCTCACCTGTGCAGGGAAGGCAACAGACCTCTCTCCACCCACCTGTCTTCCAAATCACTTTCAGATATTGTATCTGCTCCTAAACACAGTCACACAGTGGGACTGGAACAGAGCAACACAAGTTCCACACCAGATCTGGCTGTTTCCACTGCCTGGGGAACGGGACAGATCCAAACTCACATAACCTTGACATAATGAGCAATTTCTTGTCTTTGCCTGACTGCAGGGTGTGCTTCCATGAACCATTTTTCATCAGCAAAGCTGGCTTGAAGAGCTTCTAGTTCCTTAGTCACTTGATCTTATAACATACTTCCCCAAAAGTCTCCCCAAAAAGTTATTTTGGAAGCTTCCAGGAAGGTGGATCTGCAAATTAGTCTGAGGTAAAAATAATCCCTCAAAAATAGTGCAAGAAAATATTTTTAATCTGGATCAAACACTAATTTAATATAGGTCCCACAAGTACCCTCTAAGCTGATTTAAGCAACAGGGAAAATATGGGCATGTGAATATAAAAGCAAACACTCAAGAAATAAAGAATAACAGTGCCAGATCAGATGAAAAGTCTGGTCAGGTCTGTCACCTGACACTGGCAGCAGCTCTAGAGGACAGTGGGCAAGAAACAACAGTACTTCCCCAGGACACACACTCTCTCCAGTCACTGATCACAGTGCAGGGCCTGCCAAAGAGACCAAGAGCAGCAGTGGCTCCTCACACACCTGCAGGTTTTGCCATGAAAGCCTGACAGCAGGAGAAATGTCCAGTTTTTCCAGGGGAGGGTTGCTGCCTTAGGAGCATGGCTATAGCATTTACAGGATTTCTTCCCAAGTGCACAGCTTTTTACTGCTGAATAGCTTGAGTGACTATAGCTACGCTCTTCCATCACCTGAGGGTAGCACTTACCATCACTTCATCATAAGGCTACTACTCTCTCTTTGACATGGCTGTCTCTTGTGTTTGAGAAAGAAAAAAAAAACAAACCACAAACCCTGTGTTAGATGGAAAACACATTCTTCAGCTTTGTGCATCCCTGACAGCCTTACGAGAGCAAAAAAAGGAAGCTTTGAAAGCTCTCTTGTAGGCAATCTGTGCAGGTACTCCTTCATCAAAGACTGTGATGCCCAAAGAACGGCATGATGCTCACACACTCCCAAGCGTGGAGATGCCAGTCCCAAAGGATAAAGGGTTACAACTCTACAGCAGTGCTTGGCTTTTCCACTGGTAAGGTTGGCCACAGCTGAGCAGTAACACCTTCCTCAGGGAAACCCTGCGTGCAGCAGCACTCCTCAACACATCCAGTCCAAGTAACACTTTGGGTTCCTGCCCTGTCACAGTTACTGAGCAGTGACTTTGAGAGCTGCACTTGCAGAAGACTGTATTAGGTTGGTATGGATGGAGGATGCAGGGAAACAGGTGGAAGCACCTGCTGAAGAAATGGCAGAAGAATGGCTATAAGAATGGCACCCAGATCAGCAAGCAAGTCTATAAAATCCCAGCACACCCACACGCAGCTTCTCAAATGCCTGGACAGGGAAACAAAGGACAGAATAAAAGAAGGGAAAAAATATAAAAAGGGACATTTCAGTAGTCCAGAAGCTTCTCAGAAGTAGTGGCAAGATAGAGTGCTGTTACTTTTCTGCAGGTATTTTACATGTTACAATCACTGGTGTAAGGAAAGCCATGTAACAAATCTTCCAAGGTATTGACCTTAAAATACGCAAGCATATTGTACCACATATGGCTTTCAGGGTCTGGGGTGGGAAGTGCAGTTTGTTCTGTTTTACAAACATACTAAGGAACAAAGGCACACTCCAGGTCGTACGGGTATTTTGCAATAAAGTGGGGTGTGAATTCATGTGTCCCAACTCCCAGTCTTGCCTCCTAACCACCACACTGCTTCTTTTCCAAATGCAGGACGTGTTCCTTCAAGCCTGCCCACAAAGCAGGACTTCTACTCTGACCAAAGGACGTTTGCAGCTCCAGCCAGGTTGTCTGTTAATGTTCTTAAAGTCCTTTCGTGTATTTCCTGCTACTGCTGCCAGGCTTTCTAACAGCTGGTTAGAGAGACCTTTTACAAGAAAGGTAAGGTCTTCAGCTGAGTCATCCTCACGACTGTCTGGGGTAATTTTGCTGACTCCCTCTGATGTCAGACTAAGTCCCATTATCTCTAAAGCAGGAATATAAAGAGAAGTTTAATGTTTCTGTGAGACAGTGGGGACTGCTGACATGGATATTTGTGTTATCTGAGGGCTTTGGGACAGGAAAAACAGCTGTGTCAGCTCTTCTGTAGTGACTGCTCATGCACATATTCATATGTATGTGTTACATGTATATATGGCACACTAATAGGCACTAGTAAATTCTGTCTGCCCCTTGCTTAAGTTCAACACTCCAACTAAACAGACAGGTGAGGTGGAGTGACAGGACCATGTCTGTCTAGGCTCAGTGTGCTTAGGACAGTGTCATGTCACTCCAAATACAGCCCTCATGATGGGATAGAGTCTGGGTGATGGAACACATAGACACCCCCTCCCACACACACACACACACAAAATAGTTATGACTGTGATCACTTCACCACTCTAGTCATCCTGACAACATATACAACCACACCCACATGAAACAGCACAAGCACTGGTGAGAGCCGGACCACATCTTTCACTTAATCTGCTTAAAAGTGAGAGCAAAACTGCGGCCACAATCTTCTACACAGCATGATGCCACCACCAATGAATGAAATCACCCCCTGAAGGCATCACTTTGTATTGTCTGCAGATGGAGAAGGGTCCTACGAGCAGGCTCCTAGATTAAGGACCTCAATGAGTGAGGTCCCTAAGTCAGATGGGACAGTTATTATTAGCAATTTTGATTTACTCGTAAAAAGAATTTATTCAACAGATGTTGTTACAAAGTTAAACAGAGAATTCTGTGGGCTATAATAACCAGAATTTGTAAAGGGCTTGAAGGTTACTCTTCAGGAAGAATGAGACAAGACATTTCTAATACATTCCAAAGCTAAAGCAAACTAGAGAGGATAGCAATCTACAAAGGCTCGAACCACAGTGACTGTTTGCACAGACCTCAACACACACAAACTGAAACTGCTAAATTTCAGACTTGCCAGCATGTTTCACAAGTCTTCAAGTGCAATGCACCTGCAACTTTCTCATCACAGCAGTCAAGCTGTGTGATCTCTGGTGGTGTTCGGGATCTGGAACCTCCTGCTTGGGCTAATCATCCACGTCTCAAGTTTTGAGATCTAGCCTGCAAAGCTATCTCCAATTAAACTTTTTTAATCCGGGCTCACAAAGATTTCTTTAGCTAAGCTCGACATAAATTTTTGTAACTAAATCCTTGGAAATGGATCTTATTAGCACCACGTTTTCCTCTTCTCATTCTTTCAGAATTTGAAAACAAACCACTGCCCTTCAGAGAGACTTGTTTTCCATAACAGTGCTTATGCAGACATCTTTCATATAGTAAACAGCTGTCAGGTCTTCATCCTTGTTTCTAGGAATGCTTTCTATGGATTTTATTTCTCTGTAAGCTTTATTAGTGACAAACTTCTGGAACTGTAACTCTCAAGTGCTGTAACAGCTACTGTACAGTTCATGAGAAGCAAAAGCAAGCCTCATTCAAACCAGATACCCATTAGAATTTGCATTTATGTTTAGATGATGTAAGAGAGACAGGCTCTATCACAATATGGGGGCTTCGATGGTAATAATGACCATTGCCCACTACTGTGCATCTTTAAGCCCTTTCCTCATGTCCATTAGCCCCTTGAAAACCCACCACAGCTAGCAGCCCCCAGCCTAAAGAGTCCAGTCTTTCAGCTCAGGTTGGAAGGATTGATGTTGGCTCCCTTGCACACTCAAGTCCAGCCCATGGCACCAGCCAGGAATAGTAACCATCAACCTATGACACTGCTTTCTCTCGAGTGCTAAGGGACTCGGGACCGTATCCGTGTCCTGTGAATTCCGGTAAGCGCTGCCCACGATGTCTGTGCCTGTAAACTCCTGCCAAGCGCATGACTTCATTCACAACACAACACTGGACATAACGCTGGCACTTACCTGAGCTGCCAGTGCCTTCCAATGCACTTCTGGATGCTTTTGGCTGACTCTGTTTGCTACTTGTTCGTACAGTGACCGAAGGAGGAACAGAGCTGCTGCTGTCTCCACGAATTGTTGAGAGATCCTGCATGCTAAAGCTCCTTAGTCTCTCAGACAGGGCTCCCTGTCCCTAGTTAAACAAACAAGCAAATAACACACACAAAAGTTAGATTCCACAGTTTGCTTTGAGCCTTTCTCCCACACAGCTCATTGAAATCTATCATACAACAGGAAGAGTAAAGAATTTCCTGGAGTAACCCAGAGGGAAAAAAAAAAAGAGTTTAAAAGCATCATTTGTTCTTGTTCTTCATTCTGGAGTGGTTCTATGCACAAAGTCTGCCCATTCAAACTTTTGATAGCAAGTATCTCTCATTTTTTAATGTAGTTATTTTAGCTCATAACAGCCTTAGACACATCTGACAGAACAGGATAATGTGTCTTTCTAGTAGGTGCTTCTATTAGGATCTGACTCAAATACGTGCTTGGCTTCAGACACAAAATGAAGCAGTCTGCATCAAAGTAACTCCCTTTTAAAGTTCATCATCTTTGATTATCTTCAGCCAGCAATTCTTAATCATATAGAGAATTTAAAGAGCATGGAAATTTTGAAATTTTAAAGTAATAAAAATTATTCTTAAATTCAAAGAAATACTCCAGCGTTTTATCATGTAGTTTAAGAAATAAACTCACATGATGCTGTTTTTAGACTAGTCTCAATCATGCAACAAACATATTCCTTGGTGAAAGGAGCACACCTGATCCTTGTAAAGGATGCATTGGTTAGAAAACACTTTTCATTAGGACTAAAATGGTTGTTTCAACCGAAGCACTTACCAGAAGTATACCTCTTTCTGATTTCTGCAATCCTCATACTACATCACTGCCACCGAGCAAGAATGCCAGAAAGTGCAATCAACCTCTCCCTCCTCATCTGTTAGCTAAATTAAGTGACATTCAGAATATAAATTATGTAAGTTGTAAAAAGTTCATTAGGGTTTTAACATTTTGTTAAATGGGAAGGGTCTGAGAGGCATTTCATAGCATATAGTCTTGAAAAAAAACCAAACAAACCTGAAATAAATACCTGATTCTAAAATTATTTGTGCTGGTATAAATTAGGAAAAAATAAAAAAAAAATCAATGGATGCTTCAACTGAGGTGAAACCAGCAAACTGGAAAATGACAGTAAATATTGCCCTGCTTAACAAAAACAAAAAAAAATATAGCCAGGTATGGCACATATCTCAATTCACATACCACCTTCATTTAGACTTGTACTTGTCGAAGTGCTACATAAGTGCAAGGGCTCTAGGTTGGGGCTGGACCAGAATACATTACTGCTCCTTCCTGTGCTGCAGATTTCAGCACCCAGCCCATAAAACCAGGGTGAAGGCAAGGGGCCAGTGGAGAATACACTTTGGTACAGGCCTGGAATGGAGAAGGGTCTCATCCTGACCATCTGTAATCAAAGGTAAGACTGGAGACACACTCCAGTTAGGCAGCACTGACTGTTCCCTAGCACAGTGGCACTGAATACACTGGGAAGGCAAAGTGTTGATTTACCCACAGTACAGATTCACCAACAGCACTTTGGAAATTTCACATGCAGAGTAATAGAAAATCAGTGCCTGTACCCCATACAAATTCCTTAACAATTACTTATAGGGAGTGTATGGAGACAAGGCATCAGCCACTTATAACTACAGTTGCTGTGACAGCCTGCACTTCCTACATTCAGGAAAACTGCTCGATCAATAATCTCCCAAGTTTTCAGCCTGAAGCTTTTCATGCAAGAAAAATGGGATCAAACTTCCTTCTCAAGTCAGCAGAATATCAATTTAACCACAGCCAGGCTACACATCCTGTACTATAGCATTCTTCTGCATCAGAAAGGAGCAAAGAGGACATGATAACACCAGTAGAAAGTTAGTGTCATCTTCATCATCATCAGTAGATATACACATCATCTGTGAAGAATAAAACTATCCTCTGTAGGGCAGTCACCTGGTGGAGCAAGCCAGAAAGCTGTGCTGGGACATTTTTCTGAATTTTAGTGAACCTTCAGTTTCTTAAGATCTCTCTGCATCTGCTGTTTTTGGCAGCTCTTTGCATTTAGGTTTTCTGCAGCCTTAGAAGTCTCCACACCTGCTATGCTCTTCCTGCAGACTTACTCTCCTCTTTCTCATTAACCTCTTCTACCTTTTCAAGCATTTCAAATAGATGGAGCTTTTTTGTTTATGTACCAAGACATTTTGTTTTCCTGATTTTTTTATGCTTGGCAGCGGAGTCCCTAGAGTTGATGTTTTGTGAAAATCTCAGCTCTGCCATCTCACTGTCCCTCCTGCCCCAAGAGTTGGTGCCTGAATTTTCACTACTCCAGCTAGGGTCTGAGCCACTCTTAGGACGGTCTCACTCCAAGAGGCATCTAGAGTTATTCCTCTTCTGCCCAGACCTCAGCACAGCGCAGTCCTGGATGGGTTTTGTACCTTGCACTGAATTCTTGCACAGCCACCCTACTCTGAGTACCTGGTTTAAAGCTAACACTAGGCATCTTACCCTACAGTCTGACTACAACAGACAGACCCCTAGTGAGGGCAAGCTGAGAGCAATCAGACAGCTAAAGAATATTTTGCTGTTGCAGAATGACCAGCTAGCAAAGCCAGAGGTCTAGCAATTGATGAGCTGCTGGGACCCGAGTGCTGTATTTCTCCCACACCACAGCTGAAGGGTCAGCAGTGCTCAAGCTTTTAGCAGTTTCCCAACACCTCTGCTCAGCCAGCTAAACCCAACACTGTTTCATCCCAGCAATTTATGTATGCAGACATGAGTCAGATTAGAGATGAGATTCATAAATCAGACCAACGTGGCAGGGAAGGTGACACTAACCACCCTTTTCTGCATTGAAAATGAAAAAGATATGATAATGTTCTTGCATTGCAACTTGTGATATAATGGCATATAATGATCAAAGGCCCCAGAGGCAGCCCTGAAACAAGGGCCTGATATGTGCCTGTTGTCTGTGGTTCAATTACATTAGCATATAACATGTACAACCACAGCCTTAAAAACATAGTCACAGGAGCTGTGCTATACAACTTTGACTTTCTCCTGGGAAAAAGATTTTTTTAAAAAAAGTGCTTTTTTTGATCTTTGCTTTAATTTCACCTGAGTTTATAACAGCAAAAGATAAATGTTGCTCATTATGCAACAGGCAAAATATTAACTATTCCTTCCATTCTGTGAAGTGGTTTGTCCAAACCTCAGAAAGGGCAACAGCAAAGGCTTGGGCTGAGCAAGGACACTGAATACGTGTGAAAGCCTGCTGCCCTCCCTTCCATTTCTTTACTTTCCATTTCTGCACCTTCGGGCAGTGTAGGGATAGACTTGATTTAAGTGCTTCTAGGGCATAAGTAACATTCACAGTTTTTTCCCAGTTGCCACATTTCTACCTGACCCCAAACAGAAACATGACAGAAATTATGATCACAACAGAATCAGAATGGTTTCAGGGTAAAATGGAAAAACGTTACCAATCTTAATTTCCCTGTCAGATAAGCAGCTGCTGTATATGAAATCACAAACATCTGAAAAGTCAACACTGTGAGGGTTTGCAGTGCTGCAGTTCTATGTTCCAGCAATAAAGACTTTCTCCAGCTATATGCTTATTATTCCACAATAAGACATACAATTTATTAACAAAAGAAAAAAAAAAAACCCTAAGTAAATAGCTGCATTCCACTACAGAATAGATTTAGCACAGCACACATCCTGTGCAGCATCTGGTTAAAACAATCACATGGAAGATGAAAAGCAGCTGTTTTGGGGATTTTTGTTTACTATCTTGGCTGTGATCAAACAGATGCTCTTCCAAGACACTGTGGATTTGGGAAGATGTCCTAGGAGTTTCTGTGTGTCTGCACAGAGAGAGATCTGGGTCACAAAGTTATAGTCTACACTGCAGGCCACAGGCCTGTTTGCAGCATGTCCACATAGATTTGGTTTAATTTTATCCTAGAGAGCATGACAGCAGTAATACTGTGACAGTAGCTGCGGCAACATTTCACGGTGTGAAGAGCAAGGTATTATACAACCTTTTGAAAGTGGGGACCAAGAGGGCTGTGGGTCTACAGATGACACCAACTCTTTCTCACTCCTCATTCAACTCCAGCTCTGTTTCATGATGATTGTGCTTGCAGTGTTGGACTGGTATTTTGGGGACTTCATCCTCTGGAAGATGACACAGGCATAAAGTGGTGTTGGAAAAGAGCCTTACTCTCCCCTGGGCACAAGGCTGCCTGCCTAAACTCAACTTCTACCTCATCCAGCTTCTCCTAGGACACAGACTGTCCCCATAGGCATGGCAGATGCAGGAAACAGCATTTTTGCTAGACAGTAAGGTATGGTGGCAACAAGTGGAAGCAGCTGTCTCTCTACCCCGCTCACCATGTTTACCTGCTCCTACACTGAATCTGATCACCTTATCCCTAGGAAAGCTCCCCCCATAGGGAACAGCACAGGCTGAGAGCAGACCTCGTGAGGCTTCTTTTACTACTTTTTCTCTCAGGATACCCCAACCTCACTAGGACCACACATGGGACAGTTCTCTCTTTGGAGGGGAGAGAAGGACCATGCTGGGGCAGGGCTCTGTGCTACTGAACAGGACAAAAGAAAAATACTAAAGTATTACACAGTAATATCACCCCCACCCCAGTAACTCCTAGCACTTGGTATCAGCCTTATTTATATTCATGACACTACTAACAGTGCTAGGGCACTGCCCATCATGACACGGATATTTAAGATTCTGAAGCTTAACTGTGATTCTAAAGGGAAGTTAAAGATCCCATCCATGTGGCATAGCAATTAACCTAAAAACTAATTCAGGTACACCTACCTGATTTGGTCAAAACCTCAACTGTAGTATAGGCATACCTTACCCACAGCTAGCACATTCTCTATTTAGCTTAATGAGTAGGACAAAACAGTTCAAAAGTACTGTGCCATCAAAGCCAGCTAACCTACATACTGCCTTCCTCTAAATGTTGAAGACCTCATCATCTCCAGAAATGACCATTAACCTCTCTGGGCCCAGAGCACAAACACTGATGACACACAATATTTTCTTGGAAGGATCAGAAATATTGATACTTTACAAAACCTAAAAATCAGTATTGTGACTGGCACTGTAAAAGGCACTCCACTAGAAGTAACTGGAATTGCCTTAATTACATTACCTCTCTATAATTAATGTCTGCATTCATATTTGAAGTACAGGGTTTTTTAGAGAGAGACAGATTTAGGAGTCAGGAAAAACTGCATTTACATCCAATGGAATTATTCATTAAAAATACTCCATATATATTCAACTTTGTGTAGGCTCTAAATTAATAAAATTAGGCACAAAATATAAAAATCTGAAATGTATATAACAAAGTCCCATTAAATACAATCCAAATATAAACAAAGCAGTGCCTAGATTTCATCATGCTTTCAGTCTGACAATCTGAAAGAATTCTGTACACATCATTTAGGCTTCAAAACACCTCTAATACCTACAAACTCCATTTTGCATAAACACAATATAACAGTAACACAGTATGGTAAAGTGACACAAATCAGGAGAAAAAAAAAAGTAAAGTCATGAAAAAGAAGCTTTTAATACAGACAGTGTTAATACAGGGCGGCACCTTCTGGCCTTTTGCATCTTAGGATGACCAGTTAGTAGACAGGCAAGGCAATACTAAGTCATACTCACCACACCTCCAGAAAACTAGAAAATTTTGCTATAACTTTGGTTAACAGCTCTCCTCCATACTAGCAGACACATTGTCATGCATATTACAGCCTCCATCCTGCAAATATTTACTACAAGGTCTAATGTATAGAATCCTAGACTAGCTTGGGTTGGAAGGGACCAGAGACCATCTAGTTCCAACTCCCTTCTATGAGTAGGGACACTCTCCACTAGTGCAGGGTGCCCAAAGCCCCATCCAACCTGGCCTTGAACACTGCCAGGGATGGGGTGTACACAGCTTCTGTGGGCAACCTGTGCCAGTGTCTCACCACCCTCACAGGGAAGGATTTCTTCCTAATATCTAATGTAAATCTACACTCTTTTAGTTTAAAATCATTCCTTCTTGTCCTGTCACTCCCTGTCCCTGTAACCAGTCCTTCTCCAGCTTTCCTGTAGCCCCTTTAGGTACTGGAAGGCTGCTCTAAGCTCTCTCTGGAGCCTTCTCTTCTCCAGGCTGAACAAATCCAACTCTCTCAACCTGTATTCACAGGAGAGGAGATCCAGCTCTCTAGCACATTCTTAGGATGTCAGTTATGGCTACACCATCAGGAGCACTTCCCCAAACACCTCTCAGAAAATATTTGCAGAGATGTACTTTCACTCCTGAGCCACGTTCTGGCATTGGTAGCTCCACTGAAAACCCAACCATTCTAACAGTACCCCAGTGCAACAGAGGCTCCCTTTATCCATCACCAAGAAAACAACAGCAAACACAGCGGCTTGGCAATGCAGCAGTAACAACCTGAGTTAGATGGATTTTCCATATGCAAAGCTCCCTGCCTGGCTGCTGGAGTCTCTCTGATGACCCACGGATGACTTGGGAGGCATTTTGCTGATGAGACCAAAAACAGGCTTTTAAAGATCAGCACTAAGGATCTACCTACTGGAAGCAGAGCAGACAGCATCTGGCCTCAAATCAATCTCAGCTGAAAACAGTTTAAACTAGTCTAAAGGGAAGGCAGATGTTAGTTAGGGGTTAAAATAAGCACTCAGCAGATTACCTGCCCTTTTTTCTGGTCCAAATACAAGTGTAAATGAAGTAGCTGAGAAACCTAGCAAGGGAAAAACAAACAAAAAAAAACAGAGCCATTGTGGCAATACACATAAATGCTTTGAGAAAAAGTTCTGTTTGAAGCATAAGTAATCGAGGTGAGACTTGAGCATGACACTGGGCACCATGTGCAGGGACTCACATATACATAAAAAGCAAGGACACCCACCTGTGGACTACATCTTTGAACATAGGTTCTCCTCTCCTCAACTTTCCCAGAGAGATGGAGAAACCACTCCATAACCCCAGCTGACAGGATGTTACCTAGCAAGCGTGCTTAAAGCAAGTTATAAACACAACAGGCTGCTGCTCCACACTTCGCACTTGACTGATGCTTGCCACTGGAGAAAACCCTGGTGTCTGGCCACCTCTGTAATCCAGACTTAAGATCATTAAGAACAGAGTGTATTTATGACTAATTTAGGCACAGGATTAGGTGAGGGACACGTGGCAGTCACTTTAGTCATGGTGACTGACAGGTCTTCTGAAAAGTAGGGCAACACTGAGGAATTACAGCCATGAGCTGGAGTTTGCATGCAGAAGTGCTACCATGTCTACATGCTACAGGCAAGCCCTGCTAAGAGTAAAACCACTGGCATTACGCTCTGAGCACAGTCCTGAGAGAAGGAGGAAACTGCTTCTGCCACCACATGAACACAAATATGTTACATCCTTATGGCCAGGGCATGCATGCCATGTCTAGCCTAGAACAGCTACCCAGTTTGGAGCTGTCAGACAGCAGTAAAGACTCGAAGGGAAACCAGATGACGTTGATGTTGATGGTGGAAAATTGGTTTCATCCACCCTTTTTGTTTGTGCTGTTCATTTCCTCTTCTGGGAACTGTTTGTTATTGTCTCTCCCAACTTGGTCTCCCTGTATAAATTTATTGTTTGGTTGTGCTGTCCTGTGCATTCACTGTCTTGTCTGCTTCTCAGAGACACCAACAAAGACCCAACAAGAGAGAACAACTGGAAATAACTTATTGGATGGTTTTACTGGTTTTGGAAAAACAGACTGTCAGATAGATAGATAGATAGATAGATAAGATAGATAGATGCTTCAAGAAAGCCATTTGTAGTTCCTCTTTATTGGTGTAACATAGCTCTGCTGTGAGATCTTTGATTTGGGTTCCCAAATGGAGATCCTTTAAAGGAAGCTACTTTCCAAAGCAGCATGCTCAGCACTTCTTAAGTAACACTAATGGGGCCCATAAGGTTTCTCAAACCACTTACTTCTGCAGCTCCTGGCCACGTTGCAGACCATGGCACGCAATGTGGTCATTACATACCGTACTAAGCAGACTGGACAGAACTGTCTGCTGATATGTTTGGTAAGCAAAGGAACAATACTCCTCCAAGCAGTGGGATATCAGTTACAAAGAGATTTTATCCAGCATCTTAAAAGGAAGGATGCTCCCCAGCCCCTGACTCTCTTTTCCAATTGAGTACAGGTGCAGTTCTTCACTGTCACACCACAAAAGACAGCATCTGTCCCACACAAGCTTTTACTTCAAACTTTTACAGTAAATAGATCTCAATTAGGGATCTAAATACTGACTTTTAGGCAGTTGCACTGGCTATACCAGCCAGATAGTAGGAAGTAAAGAAAAGATACTGTTTGAATACAGAGGATAAAGTCTAAATCATCACCAGCATCCCCCTCCCAGTGCTCTGGTTTAAAAACCAGCAAACACACTGGGAAACTTCCCAATAAATTTCTTGGGTGAAAGGACCCTAAAGTAGCAGAGGTGTGACGCTCCAGGCAGTGGTGAGCCCAGAGGTAGAAATGGAAGTCACAGTGCTGGCCCACGGGCATGGTTGTGAGCTGAAGCAGTTTGGGAACTGCTGACACAAGAGGTGGATGCACATACTGAAACCCTCCTGCCTTCGTCTGCATGCCTGGTCCTTTTAACAGATAACCAGAGTGACAGCTAGCTCTGGCAGCATCACAAGCCGTATTTCCCCACGCATGAAAGGCTCCTGCACTGTTTCTCAGACTGATTAGGCACAAACAGGCTTTTCATTGACACCAGTCATGCATGCCTGCTCCCTCCGCCTCATTCGTCATCTCCTGCCAAGGCAGTGCACCCACTGCCAGCAGTATACTGTGCCCCACTCCTAAACATGGGCTGTACCAGGGTGCACAGAATGGACCACAGGTCCAGCTGTTATTCAAATGTGGCTCTGCCCTACACATAGGAGGGCAGAAGAAGGGCAGAGCAAGGTACATTATCAGAAACCTCTGGTTTATGATGATCTGCTGGATGTGGGAAGTTTTCTGCAATTCTCATTTGAAAAGCAGAGCAGAGGCTGCAGCTTGAGCATGGTTAAGTAGTTAAGAGCAGGATTTGTCTTGGAGGTGGGGAAAGACATCGGCCTGTCGTGGTAGAATTGATTTGTTCGGAGTAAGGAATAGGGATACATGCAAACAGGACCTGGCAAACCAGGAGCTTGAAGAGGAGAAGGTCAAAGAGCTGGGTGCATAAAACTGGTGTTGGGAGGGTTGTACAGATAGAGGGCTGAACAGGGTCTTGGGCAAGAAAAGCAGAGAGTAGAAGGGCTAGGGATTGGGGACAGGGCAAGGCAACAGGTAGTGGGAGGCTCGGGGTGATAGAGGATAAGCAAGTGCTTGGAGCATGGTGACAGCGGGCAAGTACATGTGTATATGAGTATACTGGAGGAGGCTGGTGTTGCCTCCAAGTCATTGGTACCTCTCTTCAATGCAGCCACACATGTCACAGCCACTTACATTAGAAACCTGACTGGTACCAAAGAAAAGCTCACTTATGCCAGGCCTCTAACTGATGGCCATGGCCATGGCCTTGCATCAGCCCCACTACTGGCTGTAACAGCCTTGCTACTGCTCTCCTCTGCTCTGACTGACCCCCCTCCTCCCTCTCCTCTCTTTCTGAGGTGAACTGGAAAGAAGGTGGTGGTCAGTGCTCTGGGTCCTTTGGGAGTGGGAATGGCTGAACATGTTGGATCTAATTGAAAATACACACAGAACTGCAAGATTTACCTGCTGGTCATCTAATGCCACCATTTAGGGCTGACCCAGGTGAAGTCACAGCATGTGACAGAATGACCAAGCAGTGAGGACAGGATTAGAGAGCCCCAAATGGGATTACATTCCTTAGTGGGGGATGCAAGCCCCTGGGGGGCAGGGGAAAGATCTGTGTTGAGCACCTAGCAGGGGTAATACGACGAGATCCAATGTTCTGCCTCTTTAGAGAGTATCAAAGATAGACTTTCCAGAGAAAGAAAACACCCAAGCGAGCCATCTGGGCAGACTCAGGGTACTTGGGACACTGACAGCTCCTCAGCCTGTAAAATGAATTGGCACAGATTTGTGCCAGTGTTAGCACAACTGTGACTTCAAAACAAGACAGAGCAGGGGAAGGGAGCAAGAGGAAGGGAAAGAGACAAGCCTGCACTTGACTAACAAACTGTAGGCTATTTAAGCTAGAAAGGGGAAAGGGCCAGGGGATCAGAGAAGGAAGGAAGGAAGGTGTGACTGTGAACAGCTTGCAGCATCTTAGCCTGGGGTAAATATTTAAGCAGCAGCCTGTCACACAAACCATAACCAGAGCACCAGGCACATCTTGCTGCACGGATGGATAAAAATAATGAAATGGGCCTTGCCCAAAGATCTTATTACAAAAGACAAAACATCATGACAGATTACAGAATTGTCACAGATCCTGTGAGAGCACAAGAAGATCAGTTACCACAACTCAGAGAGGAGAGGGTTGTGCACAATGGGAGATGTCTTCAAGTACAAGAAGAGCCTTTAGATTTAAGCTCATTTGCTGAAAACAGGTCTGTAGAGAGTATACTTTCAGCCTAGCATCTCACTGCATATTGGCTACCAGAAGATGGTGACTTGCAAAGTCTGAGGGGACATTTCATAACACAGAAGCATATTTTCCTTGTCTGTTAAGCAAGGCAGGAAATAAGACAGATCCTTACATTCACTTGCAGGCAAAAGCTGTGTTTTCCAAGGGAGCTGCAGGAGCTCACTACTTCTGCATATAAGTGCATCTCTATAGGCTTCAATTTTAACATGATCTGTTTAATTCTGAAACCCAATGAACCCATTCAGGGCTCAGTTTCCTATCTGCAGTCAACACATCACAGGCTAGCTGAATACCCTTAAATCTTGGCATTGGGAAAGCCAACATAATTCTTAGAAATACTATTCTCTTTCCTCCCTCCCTGGAAACTTCCCCCTAAGGACAGCACTGTAGTCTTGTCTGGCATCTGACAGCTCAATGTGTTTTCCAGAAAATTAGACACTTAAACTTCTCTCACACAGGATAATCTAGCTCTGTTATGCCTCTGTTATGCCTGAAGTGAGCAAGTAAGGGTGTTGACATACATGTAACAGCAGCTGAAAACCAAGGCAACAGAAGCCATTAGCAGCGGTACCAGCTTATATTGCTCCTCTCTTGGAAACCGCTCCCTTCGCAGCAGCGGTAACAGCTAAATGGCCGCCTGTCCACACCTGACTCATCACACTTTACATCCTGAATAACTGAGGAGTGCCAGCTCAGCATTTTGCTGTACCTCACATACCAGGCTGTAAATCACAGCCATTCAGCTCTCCCTGCCTGAAGGACAACAAATTCAGTCTGAGAATAGCAAGGGACAGAACCTGCTTTAACCATAACACTATGAATAGTGATATGTATTAAAGGTGTGGTTCCATGAGCAAGAGAGCTCATTTGTCTGCTTCCCATGACAAGAAAGATGATCTTGCTTTACATTCCTCTGACTACACTCCTCACAATGCAGTTCTGTCCCTTCCCTTGTGCTGGTTCAGCACAAGGGAAGGGACAAGCCCACTAACATGTCATGAGACATGTTAGTGGGCTTGAAAAATGGTATTCCCTTTCTTTCTCTTTCTGGATTAGCTTCCTGATAGAGATAACGTGAGGAGATCCAAAGAGCTGGTCCACAGCC
This sequence comes from Heliornis fulica, assembly GCA_013399135.1. Lineage (NCBI taxonomy): Eukaryota > Metazoa > Chordata > Aves > Gruiformes > Heliornithidae > Heliornis > Heliornis fulica. The sequence continues at coordinate 523,603 of VXBZ01008381.1, read as the reverse complement.
ACTTATTTGGAACAGGAACATTACCCCATTTCTGAGGGTGAGAGCTGCCAGATCAGTTTGCTCTGTCTCTTGGATTTGTACCCTAAAGCACACAGAAGCAAGCAACTTGCTGGAGGCCACATGCCCAAGTGGTGAAGGAAGCCAGGAGTCCTATTTTTCCTTGTGTATTCAGAGTAATTTAAACACCAAGGCTGAAGTGAAGCCATGAACATTCTTTGTTGTAAAATTGAGTCAATCAATCCAATAACAACCTCTAGATCTTCTCAGTAGATCATCTTCCACCTCCCTGAAGTACCACGCAGACTCTTCTGGTCCATTTACAGGTTGCAGCATTTTCACTGTTTTCTCTCCAGTTGTGCTGCCAGACGTACCGTACGACAATAACACAAAAGTCACAGAGTTGCTTTCTTCCAGCAGTGAACGGGGACCTTCATTAACCCATGCAAAACAACAGCTTCCTTGTACCTTGGAGACTCTTCTCTCTTCTACCCAGCTTCCTGCTGCCACTGGAGCCACATTTCAAGGCAGTGACACTCTTAAGAAAAACACCAGAAAAGCAGAGCAGTGGGAAGAAAAACTGTGGTGCTGACTGCTCACTCAGGTTGAAGAGCTGATGAAAATACTGTTGCAGCCCTGAGAAGAACAAATTAGCACTTGGACTGGGATGCTGTGGAGTTTCACTTACTCAAGAGCTACTCAAACAGGAGCCAGAGTTCCTTCAGGATTCACACATAGTTTCTCACTCTATCCTAAAAACAGCTCAGGAACAGAAAGTCTGCAGCACCTTGTAGGAAGGGGCTCAGAGTAAAGGCAGTGCTGCAAAACAGACATTCCCAGAGCCTCTTTACGTCCACAATGTGACTTCTTCAGGCTTACATGCAGCAGCATCATGTTAAGCATCATGGAGGCATCACACAAATGTTGTTTTGTTGGGCATATAACATACAGCTCCACAGTTATCTCAGGTTTCAGTCCAGGTTTGAATTAGCTAGCAGTCCCTGGGTTAGCAGAGCCTCCCCACTGAAGAGCAACAGGTCAGAAGAACTGAGCCAAGCCCAACAGCCACAGACTGCACAACGCTTGGCAGGAAAAGGAAGGCAATGATAGGGTTTTCCTTGGAACAAGATATAGCTTTTACAGGTCCTTGTGATTCTACATGTGCATGGCACACATGTGCAATCGCTCCCCATTTTTAGAACACCTTTAATTCAACATGCTTTATAGACTTCATGGTATTAGGCCTCCTAAGGATGTATTATGCATTTTTACAAAAAGGGAAGACATACTAAAGGGATGTACCTGAGGTCACACAAAAAGCATGTGATAGAGGAAAATACTTCCATTGATTCACACATTTTTCCCAATGCCAGTACTCACCGTATCCTTATATTATTTCTATTCTTCCATTGCAGGAGGCACTGCATCTGACTGCATGGAAGGTTATACAAGTCTTGCCCACAAAACACAAGGGTAAAGTCACTGTGCTCATCTACCCTAAGCCATGATAATCCATGGCCAGAGAGCAGGACCGCAAAATGCTGATATCAAGTCCTTGCAGCTTTTACCGCAGAATCACAGAACGTTGGGAGTTGGAAGGGACCTCAAAGTATCATCTAGTCCAACCCCCTGCCTGAGCAAGTGCACGTGAAACAGAGATAGCAGCTACAGAGGACACGCTTCCTCAGATGACTACTCAGCCAACATCTATTCATTCTCCAAAAAACAACTAATGACATACTATTCTCTCTTACAAACATGACTCCAGGGAATTATAAACAGGTATGTTATGTGTAAGTCCTGTTGATGAACTTTCAGGCTTCATGAGTTTCAGATCACATCTGCTTTCCATCAGTACCCAAATTACAGGTTACTAGACCCTACAGACTTCTCAAAAATTCAGCATAACAACTGGAAGACTGGGGTGCAGATGGTCTTCCATTTGGCACTGATCAAAAGAAGTATTTCCCTGCCAGGGTGTTAACTGTGCTCACCTAACATCAGCACCTTTCATGGAAGCACGCTCTTGTTTTGACAGTGAATACAAAGAGAAAACGCTGTGATGAACAGCACTGCTAACACTGTCACCTGGGTACTGATGGGAATTATAAAATCCAACAGAGACCTGAGGCAGACCCTAGTCTTAATCTTTGATTTCCAATCACCTATGGATTCACTAGACACCACACTATCTTCATCACAAGAGGCACCTATGTGGCTGATGAATGGGAAATTCGGAAGGATGATGAAAACCAGTGAGAATCCCTCCTGTCACCATCTCTCCCTCTCTGCACTGTGGCCACTGTTGGCAGTGGGCGCAAACGAGATACTAGTGTCACCACCCTGACCCAAACCTTTACCTTTGAAGCTGCCATGACAGCTGCTGTGGCTGCAACGTTCAGCCCCCGCTTCCCAAAGTGCACAAGGGCATCGTAGCTCCGGTCTTTTGCCTGGACGAGGCAGTCGTCGATCTCCTGTCACAGCAGACAACAAAACAAACAAAAAAAACGCACAAGAAGGACAAGTTCAGAGGGCTCCAAGCCTCAAACTCTTGGTGGGGCTACATCATCTTTTATGAAGGCTGACATCCTGCATTTCCTCCACCTTGGCTGGAGGGAATTTCACAGCCAAAGTCTGCAAATACAAAAGGTCTGCAGGGGAGCAGCAGCTCCCATTGCCAGCTTTGGGAACTCTTTATTCTGTGAATGGAAGGCTGGGACCCAAAATTGGGATACCCTTCCAGAGTGCAACTGCCATGTCATGGAAGCAGGACAGACACATCCACCTGGGCAGAATGGATCAGGATGTGTCAGGAGCCATTTGCAATCTATGGACTCTAAAGACAGACTGGATTGTCTCATAGTTAAAAAGAATCATATTATGACATTGGACATAATATGAGGTTGCACTGCCCTGGGTCCAGGAATTGTGGTCTCAGAAGTATCTGAAATATCTCAGTACTTCACTACAGTGTTCAGCTTCAACATGCCCATGGAATTAGTAGGTCCAGAGCTTCTGGACCTCGAGGCTGCTTGATATACAGTGAAATGGTTATGGAAATTCCTGCCTTTGTACTCTCTCCCTCAAGACACAGGGGTCTGGATGATAATGGGATAATGAATGACTTTCAGTATTCAACTACTTTTAGTGTTCAGCTACTGGATGTGCTAGGTTAGTGTGGACTGGAGGCTTCGAGAAGCTGATGGCTGGTTACTCCCTCCCTACTCCCAGTAGATAAGAGTTAGCAATCCAAAATGCACAAGCACCACTTGTGAGAAGTGTAAACAGAAGTTTCTGTGAAGCAGAGAGACAATGGACTGATCCCCATTGTCTTTCCTGGATAGGACTGAGGTACAACTGTCCATGCACTGCCCGTGGCTAAACAGAGGTCTTTTATTTCCACAGTTGCTGATGTGGAAAACAGTTACTTCTTAGTAGTCTTCATATTGATATCTGACTGATAGCTATTCTTGGCCCATGTATCCACACAAGCCAAATGGATCTGCCTGACAATGTCCCATTCACAGACACAGGAATCTCCTAGGCAGGCAAACGATCCAAGCTGCAATGCCTCACTCCCCTCCAAAATTAGCAACATGAATTTGAGCAAGACACTTCTCAAGCCAGGACCTCAACATGCTCCGTGCCCAACTTCAGCATGCTACATGTCCCCCAGCCAAGAAAATGCTTACTAAGCCCCTTTCAGACAGGCTTGGCTCTGTCTCATCGCTGCACAATGTTTTAGGCAGAGCTGAAAACAAAGTTAAGGAGTTCTGGCTGCCAGACCCCATTTCTCTAATTCTTATATCCAGCCACAACAGCGCTCCAGCTATATTTGGCCAGTACACACAAAGCAGCTCAGGAGGTATTTTTATCCCACTCCCTCCTGATTGCTCAAGTGTACAGAGATGAGTTAATACGTGAGAGTGTGCTGAAGAGAGGCCAGTACTTAAAAACACAACCACTACAAAGAATGAAAACACCAACTAAAAGGAGATGATCAGATGATCAAGGAAGAGAATCAACAACTCCCAATCCTTCCATGAAAACGACTAATATGAAGACTGGAGTAAACACATAGTAGACCTGCTCCTCCCAGAGAGGACCCGGGCACCTATAATTACCTTTTCTTTTGAAGACAGCGTCGGATGAACAAATTTCCTGTACAGGAGGCTGGAACCTTTTGTGTATGGAGACAGAAGCCAAGCTACAAAAGCTATTTTGAGTTCATAGTAGAATGGAAACCTAGAAGAAAAAGAGCCGTTAAGGTCTTTTCCCAATTTAACCACTGCACTTAGAGATGTTCAGCACAGGAAGGGACTGGCCAGCCTAGCTTAGGGCAGTTTTTTCTTACTAAGAAATGCTTTCTACATGCAAAGAGCACAGCTGCTGCCTTCATAGCATCACCAGTCATTGAGAGAGCAAAGGGCAAACCAACAAATCAATATTTCATCAATATATTTATGCAGCTTTTATCTCTCCAGCTTTTTGCTTTTGAGATAACACTTACATGACTGAAACTGAAATACAGGAACCTTTTTTGTCCAAGCAACACGAAACATAAAGGCCCAGACCCACATTGCAGCATTCAGGTAGCACTGCAAAATACACCGGTCATGAGCTAACAACTTGCTTTGACTGTAACACGCCAGGGACCTCTTAAGATTAGATTCTCCAGATTTTTTTCTGGAGGACAATGTCTAGAGATCGAGGCTGGCCAGCTAGCAGCATCCTCATGCAGGCAGGCTTGTTGATGCCCACAGTGCGATGAACTGACGCTACCCTTTGTAGGCAGGGGCAAGTAAGAGCAGCAGAGACCCTTGATGGCTGTAACCCAGACAGGCTCCTGCTGTACAGCACAGCACTGTCACTGAGACAGCTGGGCCCTAGAGCACCCAAGGCTGACCTGATGGGCCTCCTCAGTGCTCTGAGCATGGATTTGCCAGGTTGGTCTTCCACCTCACTGAGAATCTCTACTGCATACTTGATTTCAGAGGCTGGACAAGCCCTCTGGCATTCCTCTGAGAGACCCACACAATACATCCTCCAAAGAACAAAGCTTCAGATGAACACAGTGGAGGTAGCTCTGCATGAAAATTAGATAGAGACAATAATGTCTTTTATCTCCTTTTCAACAGCTCTGCCAAGTACCCGAATTTCCTCTGTCTGGAAGACTCACTAGAGGCACGTAGCACTGAGCAGGAACAGGCTTTAGGTAAGGACCATGTACTACAGTTAAATTCTTATCCTGAAGTCTACTGATCTCATTGGTTTCCATTAGAAAGTCCAACCAACCAAAATTTCCAAACTATAACACCCAAATTTAAGAAACTGAATCTGAATTGAGCATATGTGCTCTCATCCTGATAGGGGTCACCAGAAACCCTTCCACTGGCACCAGAGAGCTCCCATCAGTATGGGCTGTCACTGTAAAACAAATTTTTTTTTTGTGTGTACATCTTTTTTGTGTACATCAAACTGTAAACCCAGACTAACCATGAAAGAGCCTGGCAAAACATTCCAGGAACAATCACCCATGCAAGCAAGTCCTGTGCTGCAGGGCTGTTTTTGCCTGATCCCTAACGTCTCTTTTTTTCCTGTAGGGCTCAGCTAGGTAAGTCTAGAACTATGCCTGCAGCTAAAGTTACTGTTGTTTACATGATGAGCTCTGCAAGCATCCAACTCAGCAATCAGCTGTTCCTCTCTGAGAGGCAGGGGACTGAGACTCTTGTAATGATTTCTCAGTAATGAGATCACTGAGCAGTTATGTCCCCTTTCTTGCTTTTCTTATGTCAGCACTGAAAAAGGAAGCATGGCTCCTCCATCCACCTCTCTGCACCTGAAGCTGGTAACCCCATGTTCAGGGGGTTTTTGTGTCCCTTTTTTCCCCTCTTGTGAAAACTCCTATTTTCTTTCTCTTACCAAAGACCCTCACCCATCTAGTGCTCACCAGCAAAGAAAGATATCCGTGAAAGTCTCTGCTGTTGTGAAGAGTGCAAATATGATCCAGTACATCATCCATTTGACCTGGAAAACAAAAACAATAGTTGGGTTATTTTTCTGCAAGGACCTTGAACAATCTCTTGCAGACACAAGTGCACAGAATAACTCTCACAGAATAAGAAAAAAACCATGCAAAACCACACACCCCCAACAAACAAACAAAAAACCCCAAACAAAAACATTTCTCTCCCACCCCATGTATTTAACAATTACTATGGACTTAGAGATGCCAGAGCTCTCCCCACCTCAGCACATACCACACCAGATTTGCACACAAGCCCTCGAGAAGGAAGACTGTGGCCTTCAGGACTGGTCTCAGGAAAAGAACAGCCTCTGTTCCTACAGAGGAAGCTCTGCTGGCCAGTGGAGGGCCACAGCCCTATTTAAAATAGCCATTGAAAATCTCACTCGCTTCATCTTAATAGCAATGGTTCATACAGGGGTGTTGGCCAACTTGCAATTAAGACAGAATGTAATTACTTGCGTAATATCTATAGCCAGAGGAAACTAGCCCATCCCATGATCCAGGGCTCAGGAGCACAACTGGCTCCCTGTAGCTGACTGATTTAGTGTGCATCAGATGAGTGATGGTTCCTCCTCACATCCAGACCCTGAGTCCATTTCAGTGACAAGGGCAAGGGCATCAGCTTCAGTCTCTTACCTAGGGCTTAGGTGAGAGCATGTTACCTCATACTGAGAGTGAAAGCATGTGCTGCACAGTCACTGTGTTCAACTACGCTAACTCCACTCTGGGGTGGACTGCTTGGTGGGGGATTTATGGACAGACTCCTAAGCAGTGACAGCGACAGACACAGAAAGGGTCTTTGAGAAATGTAACTTGGACAGGGAAATAAGAGTATCTTGATTAATTTGGGAATCTGGGGATTTCTGTCACTAAGTACTGAGTGACCTTTAGAAGCACAGCTGAACTGTTAGGATATAGGCCCTACTGGTTCTTCTTGGGCTAGAAAGAAACATTGTATTTGTCACATGCCATCAGCACTTCCAGTGATTTTTACCAAGTGATGTGGTGACCCTGTTCTGTGGCACTGTCACCACAAAGATGATGTAAGGAATAATATCTTTATTATTCTACTGGAGATGAGAAACCTTTTATTCCACCTCGTACTTTTTCCCAATTGTAAAATTCTAAAAATTAAGAATTTTAGAGCTTTAAGAATCTGTCTCTCCAAAGGAAAAGAGGCAGTAATACAAGAGTTGATAGTTGAACTGAAAACTGTTGTCTAATTAGCTAGATCTGAAAATGGAGATCCCTGAGCAGTTTTGCTGGAATGTTAAAAATCTTAATGAAGTAGAATCCATGAAAATCCATGAATTAGAGGATTGGACCATGTTACCTAAAGGCTGGGATAATTGCAATAGAATAAGCGAAGGCCAGAAAAAAGGCAGTACAAGAGGGATACCCACAGCAGGTGCTGCTCTTGGGAAGGGAGGGTGGAAGTGACAATGGATCTGGATCTCACCAGCTCTGAAATGGCTTGCTCCATCTTCTCCCCACTGCACTGGGGACAATACCTGTAGTTTCTCTCCAGCTCCCTGCAGGTAATGAAGTTACTCCCTGAGCACCTGTCACTCAGCTATATAACTGATTCCCTAGGATTTCTATGTATGTTTATATGCATATTTATATATATTTATATTTAGTGCTAGCAGTAGAATGGCACTGCCAAGGGCCCGAGAGCATTGTCTTCCCAGGGCAGCTTCTGCCAGACTTTACATAACTGCAACTCCCTCAAGGCCTCGCTGCCAGCAGAGTTCTGTCAGCTAGACATTACTGCCAGCAGAACTTTTAAATGCACACAAGTAGCTGGTGCAGATGGGCTTGCATTAGCCTAAAACAACCTATATCAAAATGACAATTGCCAAGCAGAGTAAAAATTAACTAGAGTGATACAAATTTTAACTAGTAAATGAAAGCTTGTATCTTATCAGTGTAAGTTACTGCTATATTTATTTTTTTTTAGAAAAGGTCAGAACACTAACAGACATATTGCCACAACTGGTGTGTTAAATGGAAAAAAGGAAACACAGAAGTAATTGCAGACCAGTTCTTAGACCAGCCATTCCTGCGTTTGGGTCGTGACCCCACGTGTCTGATGCAAGTTCCTCTTTTGCAATTGAATTTCCAACAGGAATTGGCATTGGACTAGACGACCTTTAAAGGTCCTGTCCTGGTTTTGCCAGGACAGAGTTAACTTCCCCAAGTTAACTTCCAACCTAACACATTCTATGAGCCTGTGAATTGGACCCTTCAGCAAAATTCTTTCCAGAAAAGGACTACTGAAATGTTAAGTATCAGTGGCAAACACTGCTTAGGCACGTTAGTGCATTTCTTCAGCATTTCCAAGCAAAGCGTGTACAAACCTTGAGAAGCATGGCTGTGCAAGGGTTGCAGGGACATTTTGCTTTAAGTATCTCATGTGATCTGTAACATTTATGATTCCCAAAATCACTATATGAAAAAGGGGACTGAAAGAAAGGAAAAATCTCAGCAATCAGTGAATCACAGTTTGAGCTCGCACTAAGGACATAATGGGACAGCCATCTATGCTGTTACCCAGAGGGGAAAACAGGCTTCTTTTCCCTGGGATCTTGGCTTCAAGACCTGGAGGCTCAGCTGGGTTCAGTGAAGTTAACAGAATTCAACTGAAAGGCACTACAAATCCTAGAGGACCTCAACAGCATATAGGTGGTTGCAATTCTCCCACGTTGCACTTTCCCTAATGACCCCATATGCCTTTAGAAATGGAGGTCCAGGGAAGATTTTTCAAAGACAGGACACCAAGTTGCCAGACCTGCCTGTAAATAGGGCACTCCACAAGGAACGATGTTTCTGTCTGAGCAGTCATATGTGCTTCGAGCTGCCTCCTCTGAACCTTGTTTTGAATGAGCAGTTAAAGCTTCAAGGCTTTTTGAAAAGGCTTTGATTTATGCTGCTCTTCAGAAACAAAGGGAAACACACAAAGCTCTGGATGCCAAACACTTTTCAAGTACCCTGTATATAGCTTGCATCACCAGAGAAATAGCACACATTTGTCAAAGAGTGCATCAACTCTGCAGAGCAGCCAGAAGCACAAACATAACTCTCCTTATTTGAGACTTGTGCCTAGCAATCATCCAGTCCACCTTCAGGCCAGTCTTCCCGTTGCACTGGTTTATGAGGTTTCCCCAAATACAGGCAACAATTTTACAAGGTGGTAAGGAGCAATCTTAGAAAACAAACCCTGCAGCATATCCACAAACCTCGTTACTCACATATTCTTTGATGTCCTTTGATTTCACAGCTTTGTAAGAATAATATGCAGGGTAAAGAGTGCCAAATATAAGCCTGGAAAAACAAAAACAATAAATGGATTAAATTGATTTCCTGTCACAGAGTAAGTTGTGGGGCTTCTTCCTCCCCCTTTATATGTGATTCTTGCAGTAGCTAAAATCGTTAGAATTTAATTTAAGCTTGAGTGCACTAAGTACATCAGAGGAGTGATTTTGCTTCACTGAATTCAGAGAAGCTATTGCTGGTGACATGAATGAATAGCAGGGATTCGGGTTGACTTCCCTTTTGCAATCGCTTCCACAGCTCTACCTTATGAGTTATACAGAAAACAAAATCACCAAATAACCAAAAGCCCAAAAAGGCCACAGCACTTTAAAAAGGAAATTAAAAACCTGATTTTAAAATAACCTACTGTGACACCAGGAGTATTGGGATATTGCTTTCAGAGGCGACACAAAATAAGATTCATTTGTCTAAAATCCCTTTCACCTCTGTTCAATACTCCGAAAAGCTGGCAGAAGATAAAGCAGCATCCAAGTTCTATAGGGAAGGGCCTTATGCTGCATTAGGTCTGCTAAAGGGAAGGGCCTTGCACTGTTAGGTAAAGCAAATTTGGGCTCATCAAAGCAGGAGAAAATTTGCCCAACAATGTATGCCAGCAAGATCGGGCCTTAAAATCTCAGTTCTACTGTTCTTTCAAGAAATTTCCCTTTCATTTTCAAATCTGAAAATGATACTGTCAGCTTCAAGTTCCATGTAAGAAAGAAATAAGGATCTGTAAGTTAAAAATAGAACTGCTGGGAAAAAAAAGCGCATTGAGAATTTTTTACACTAACTCCTCTATGCCTCACTGCCTAGCTGATAATTCACTTTTGATTATTCTGGACACAAGCATAGGCTTGTCAAAACCACTTTGCCCTGCCCAGGTTTCAGTCAGTTTTATTCAATGCAGTAGGATGATGCTGCAAATTTTGAATTTAATAGATTGCAGGGAAATGTTTACTGGCTTGCAACCACCCCTCTTTCCACTAGAGCTTTTGCTTTAAGTTCATTCAGCTGTTTTCCCCATGCTCTTGGGAACAGAAATGATCAATGTTTCAGCCCCTAATTGTGGAGCCACATGGGCCAGCAGTCACATTTTCCATCCTGCCAGTAGCAATTGTGTGGACTCATAATTACAGCCGCGTCCATTATGTGCATAAGACATTAAAAATTAACACTCTGGGATCTGGTGCACCGCTATACTTCCTGCAGCTCCAGAGGCATTTGTGAAAGAAAGGGGTGAGCCAGGATGCGTCTTGAGTTCCAAAGGGGTGACCAAAGACAATTTGTCTGCTATTCGTGGTGCTTACTGTAGCATAGCTTAGCCAAACCTGAAGCACAATGCAGACTTCAGAAAACCAGCTACTGAGTGAGGAGATTCAGTATTTCACAGAGGCTGAAACCTCTTCAAAAAGGTTCACTGGAAACTGTCAGCTCTGAACCCATTTCACCCACAGGGGTTGTGCTATATGCTGTGATTAGATACAAATGCTCAGAAAAACTCTTGGAAACCAAACGCATTTTTGGCCTTTGCAGCATCTTAAACAGCAGTACCACTTACAGCAAGGAAGGACCCACAGACAATAGCTTGATCCTGTTCTCACTGAAGCTAGTAACAAATATTCCCTCCAAGTTTAACAGGAGCAGGACCTAACTCAAAGCAGGTAGAGCTCACAAAAGGAAGAAAGCTCCACAACATTCAGAAACCAACAGGTAAGCACATGAATAACTTTGTCTCTCCTTATAGAAAACATTTGGAAAAAAAAAATCCTGTGAGGGAAGGAAACTGTGCAATACTTTTGCATAAGCACAGGAAGAGACAGTTAATAAGGTGATGAGCTCTCCCTAAATTGGAGGTTGAGAGTTTCACTGATTTACCCTGCAGTGTGTTGTGTGCATATATGGACATTTATTTCTGCAATGATTTACCACACTGAAAACTGTTTTAAGGAATGTTGGATCCCAGTCTCATCACTGCTAAGGCTTACAGTGTAGCTTGGAGTCACTTAACCTCTGGGTACACCCTACTAATGGAAGAAAAAAGATGTTCAGGCATTTCTGAAGAGCATATTCGGGGTTTTGGAGACAAACACCTGCACATACGCATATTCCAGAAAGTCTCTTGAAGTTCCTGTCTCCACTGGCCTTTGGATCAGACTTGAGTACAACCGATATAATTTAAACATACACAACAACCCACTATCTCTTCCCTCAGTTCCTCCCCTCTACTAAAGACAATACTTCTCTCTTGCTGCCCCTCATCCAAGTTTCCTGTGCAATTTAAATTATTGTTGATTCCTGCTTTCCTTCATCCTCACGCTCAACTGTTGCCAACTCACTCCTTCTGCACACTATACACAAAACCAATCCTCCACCCAAGACACAAGTCATTTCTTGTCTAAGTCTCCAGCCCCCTTGGTGTGCTTTACTGTTCTCTATGCCACCTGGATGCACCAATGTTTCAACCCTGCCTCTCCCTCTCACACGCACAGGTTAGTTACCCTTGCATATCAAGCTCAAGTAATATCCTTATCCTTGTCTTCCAGTGCCTGGAAAATGTTGTTGCTCCTACCTACTACTGGTTTGGTCTTTACCACATCTCACTTCAGTCTCTTCCCTCCTTTAAGGGCTGTAGTGCCACAAGCTTCTTATTCTGTTCTTTGTATGTCTCCCCCCATACTTTGGAGCTCCTGTGCTCTTTGCTCAACCGCATATAAGGCCATGACCTCTAAAACAAGCTGTTCTCTGACAGTTATCTTGACAGCACACAATTTGAGAGGTAGGAACCTGAGCCACAACCACACTATTCTCATGTTCCTCCTCATCTCTCTAATCTTCTGCAACTCTCCAGTTCTACCTGACTTCTGAACCACACCAGAAGACCTTCAGCTTTCTTCCACACATCCCCGAAATTGAAGTATAGATCCTCAGTTCCTACCACAATTGCCAGCTGACCTGGGAATCACACGTGTTATGACTCCTTCCATGGCACATGTACTGACTGCTTGACCAATGCCTGTGAGCTGGCAAGCCAAATGAACCACCTACCTATAGAGTTAACACTGCAGCTTTTAACTCCTAAGAGATAATCTATCTAGCAGCTAATTCTTATGAATAATGTAGAAACTTAATATTTGAGACCTCTCTGACCCACCTATTTTGGCCACAGTCACACTGCGGATCTCAAAGCTCGCAGCAGTAGAAAAACAGACTGCTTAAGCCTCATTTCCTTAGGAAACCAGGCTACAAATTCAGGGTCAACCCACTTCCCACCCACTTCCATCTTTCAAAGCTCTTTGAATGAGCTATGTACTGTAGAAACCCTTGGCTCTTTTACCCCCTGTGCAAAAGCAGAAGCAGACATCCTGATCAGCAAACCAAGAGCTTGATGTAGCAGTTGCTACCTTAAAGCTACAGCAGTGTGTCCCTACAGTTCAGGCTAAAACATACTCACCCCCTCAGGGAGTAGGGAAAGGCAAGGAAGTAGTGACATTCATCACTGAGTTGGCAAAAGCTCCCTTGCAGCTCTAAATAAATAACCACAACAGTCTAATATTTCTTACACTGCTCCATGCTGGAGGCCTACAAGAGTTACAATTGCCTTGAAAAACGACAAAAGACCAACTGTAAAGACATCACTGAAGAGTCAATTAATTGTGCAACAGGAGGCAAAAATCTAAGCAAAAGGTTAGTCTTCCTAAAGAATGGGATCAGGATTAATGCTGAAAATCTTATAATCCTATTAGGCACAGCAGCAATCCCCAATCTGGACCACTACGTGCACTTCTGGTCATTCTTTGTCAGAAGGGACACGGCAGGGGCAGAATGGGAAAGGAAAAGGGCAACGAAAGTGTGTGGAACCGCATTGGGAAACATCCCTATGAGCGGCTGTAAATACTACAGTTGTTTCATTTTCTGCAAAGACAAACAACGTGTTATTTGCTCCTACTCCTGATGCAGTGTAAGGGATTTTTCAATTGAACCAAGAGAAAAAAAGTAAAAAATGAGGGAAGAAACCGTCTATCACCAATAGTTGATCTGTGGGACTGACTAACTACATTTATTTGTATAATTACATTACATAGGATTTGAGGTTTGGTTCTGGTTTTCATTATTCAAGTTTACTACTAAATGAGCAGGAAAGAACAAAGAGATTCCCATGTTGTGGGGTTTCCTGATTATCAGGGGAATATTAAAGCAGCTGAACTGTTGGCTCCCTTAGCAATCTCTGCCATATTCCAGGGGAGCAGCTGCATCATCACCAAACCTCCTTCCATCCCCACTTACCAGCACAGCCACAGCCATCCCTGTCTACTATATCCTTCTGTTCCTTGCCTGCTGGTGCAGTGAACTGACCATCACAGAGCACAGGCTAACTCAGATGTGACAATACTCCTCATATCATCTAGGTTATAGCCTAGGGACCAGCATCAAATGTCGGCAACCTACTGTTACAAATATATCAGTATGGTCTGTCCACCTCCCAAGCCACCCAAGTTTTGCTGATCTAGTTACCATGTTACCAGTGGTGTTTGGGCTGCACAAATATTTAGAACATTGTACTACTACAACACAAGTAGAACTGCCCTTATTTTGCCCATAAATAACTAATGTTTCCACATCAACAGCACACAGCTATCAAGATGGGAAAGTTCTGCTCAAACACAGGGATGGACACATTTAGGAGTCACTGAAATATTTCCTGTTTCCTCAACATGTTCGATGGCTAGTGCATGCTTCTTAGGCACAGAGCTGCAGCTGAGCTGTCACCATGCCAGCATTCCTCACTGAAACTGCCAAGAAGAGTGCCAATAGGTTTGCATTCTTTATTATCAGTTCAAATTAACGTTCATGCAGTGCACGGATTAAAAATAAACAACATTGTCTTTGCACCAAGGATTCTCACTCTAAATCCAACAGCTGTGTATGTGAAAATAAGCAGCACACTAGGTCAGGGAAAGGGTTAATGTGAGCCCCGTGATGGGTCAAATGTCTGATAGACAAGAAGAAGCATCTGCTGTATGGGAGGAGGCCCCAAGATGGTATTCCCTAGAAGATGGCTACTACAGATTCTTTGTGATCGTTCTGCAGCAGGATAGGTGCTGCACAGTGGCTCCAGGGCAGCCAAGAACATTCCTGTTCACCCTCAGGGTGACAGCTGATGCCATCTCCACCCTGGGCCCCAGTACATATGGTTACACAGAGACACCTGCCCAACACCCTGATACACTCCAAGAAAACCAAAGGCACATGGTGCCTCAGTGGCAAAAATCCCTTGAGGGAAGTGCTGGGCCCTGACACTCCCAGGAAGAGATCAGGCTCATTTCAAGCTATATTTACAACTGGAATCAAACATCCACACAGAGTTGGTTCAGTGCTGCCAAGGACAGCTGCACCTATGCCACTCAGCCAGCCACACACAGCCTCCATGGGTATTAACAAGGTGTATAATTCCTTGAACAGTCACCCAGCACATCCCTCTGCTTTGGGAAGCACTCCTCCCCACCTCCTTCGTGGTGACCTGCTTAGCTTTTCTGTGCTGCTGAGACCTTGTCCTCACGAGCAGTTCTGCAGCACCATGCACCACCCACAGTGCTGAGGAAACAGAGGGCAAGGCCCAGAAGAACTTAATGTCTCTCACAAAGAAGCCCTGCTTTCTGTCCAGATCCACCTCTGCGTTCTTAGCCAGGATACTGAACTACAGAAGCAAACTGCACGCTTTGACTTGGTTAACATAACCCAAGAGAAGGTGAAACCTCATTGCTTCTCTTGGTGAAACTGCAGGGTAGGGGGGCACCTGGCTGTCCTTCCAGCAGAAATAGCGGGAGCAAGGGTGTTCTTCATGCTTCTAATTTAAGCAGCTGTGATTCTCCCAAAGCAGCACATACCCCTCCAGTTGACACCACCTTTTCTCTTTTTTTTTTTTTTTTTCCCTCCTCTCTCCCTCAGCCAGGGCATTCCTGACATGGGAGTTAGAAGACAGCCAGGCCCAAACAGGTGACAGGAGACATGGTGAGGGGGATGGGTGGAGGAAGTGGCCTGGGCCAGCCTGGAGCTATCATGCAACTATTACATTTATTCATGTTGAGATCCTACGTTCACACTTGTCTAGAGAAGGCAAGCATGATTTACTTTTCCCCACTTCTTGTTACCGGCAGAAGCAGAAATGCTAAAATAACAAAACTACTGATGGAGAGACCTTGTAAAATACTTGGATTGCTCAGATGATCATCACTTGATGACTACTCAAACCCAATGTTCCTACTAGCCGTACCAGCAGCGAAGGGTCTCACAGGGTCGATACTTAGATTGACACCCTCAAGGATCGTATTTAAAGCCCAACCAAGATTAAGCAGGTACTTCATCCTTCCCAAGTTTACTGTTCCAGCCTGTCTCCAAACTCAGGCAGAACTGCACCAGTTTACACACAAGCTAACACTTCAAAGTTGTCTTTACAGTCCTTCAGAACAGAAAAGGCCTGTGTTGCTGCTATAAAAATACCCCACGGCTCCGCAGCTATTTTAGGAAGCGAATTTGTTGCAGGTAGATGGCTTACTAAGCTGGCCTGCTCTACATCACACTGTGTGCAGTGGAGCTGCCTGGCCTGCTGGTAACAGGCTGCTGACGAGCAAGGGGGGATTTGTTTGACCCCAAGGCAATGCTTTAATGGAAGGGTCTGCATAGAGCATGTGTAGGGCTGGTGTGTGGCCCTGACCCATGGGTCAGAAGCTGCAGGTCGATAGGAACGCCACGCCTGGCACACGTCACAAGGCTCCAAGCAGCTGTCTGCAAGAGATAATGTTTCATGGGCCTCATCAGAGGCATTTGCCCTGTCACTGCTCCTCCTCTCTCCATGCTTCAGCTCAGCAGGACCACAGGAGAAAGAAGTCCATGGCACTGAGCTTTCTCCCAGTGCTGGCACAGCCCACCATGTCATTCAGAGCCTTTCAGGGATGAACAAGTAATTCAAAGTGTGATATTGAGAGGAATAAGATCTATGCTTTTTAGAGAAGAAAACATTCTCTGCTCTGTGACCTGGTCAGACCTTCACTACTCCAAAAACACAGGGCTTAGCATCTCTGTGCCCCTGATGCTTTCCCTATCCAGCACTGGCCATATAGCTCCTGCTTTGAGAGCCCTGTCTTTTTCCAAGCCAAATAAATGGCAATTTGAAAACAAAATGGTAAGGTTTATTTAGGAAGGGCTGCTTTTCCTGACTCTGGAGAAGGAGATGTTTATGTGGAAAAAGGCTTTTTTAGAAGCACTGACATTATATTCCAGAGATGACAGATGGTTTAAAATCTGTATTGTGAGTTAGCCTACAGATTTATGGTAGGCTCATGATACAAAAAGGATCAAAAAGAAACATATAATATAATCAAACTAATTTCTAGGCCACAAGCGATATAAAAAATGGATCAACAAATCAGCAAAGCAGCTCTTCATTATATCCATATAAAACCTCAAAGATCACACTGAAAGTATTATTTTGGAGTTATTTTAACTCATGCTACATCAATCAACTTTTAGGAAGCATAAACACACACAAGAACCACAATAATCCTATACTCCGTGTATCCTAAAACCCGGTTCGAGCCATGGAAGTCTTTCACCACCAAACCATACGTGCTACCACTGTCAGAGGAGATGGTGAGAAAAACAAAAGCTCCTGTTGCTCTATTCTTGCTAAAAGACAGCTTTAGGCTTCTTGTGTTTTACTCATGGGACTCAAGACAGGAATAAAAAACCTAAACAAATCTAGAACTAGTACAAGTTAATGGCATCATGAGATCTCCTCATAGTAATGTTACTTCATCTTCCCAGGGACAGAATATTACTGGAAATGCTTAACTATGTGCAAGAAATATTTTGTCTCACCAATATAATTAAAAAAAAACCTAAGACCTCTTTGGCCCATATATTCATCTAAAGCCATTAACTCCCACGAAATCACCATCAATCCCGGGACACCAATGGTTCAACCCACTGACACAAATCGAGCAGTCAGTCCCAAGACTACTCTGAGTAGTACCAGATCTCAGTACAAGATCAGTACAAGCTCTTTGAAGACAGAAACCCCAGTTAGAGCTGTACACTAGCCAAGGAGTAAAGTTTAGTATAGGAATAGGTATCAGGTGTGGTCATCACCAGCTTGGCGCAAAACACCCTGCAGAGAAAATCTTACTACTGTCTGGACATTTCTATAAATACACTAGTAAATTACCAATAAACAGCATAACTACTTGCATCAGTAACTGACCTTAACTTCTGACATCTCCGAGGACTACAAGAGTAAACCGAAAACCTAGAAGGCCAAACATTTGGAGGGATCAGTCACATTTAGAACACACGGGACTCAACTCAGGCACAAACTCCATGCTCCAGAGCTGGTATTTCACTAACTCACTCCTGGTTAAGAAACAAAAAAAAAAACAAACCCAAACCAACCCAACCACCTTTAAAGCATCTCATTTTGGTAACACACTTCGAAAAAGGAGTTCAAAGTGCAATATTAACACCATTGATGAAAGTATCAAAGGCAATCACACTTCCATTGATTTATGATTATTTCTATTTCATGTTTATCTCTATTTTAAATTATACAGACAGTGAGACACACTTGAAATTATACAGAAAGCTCATGTCAGAGACATAAACAGTACACAGAGTCTTCAACTCCAGTTCTAAAGCAAGTGTAGAAAAACTAACACAAGATGATTCTACTGGCAGTTTCAGGATATTCAGACCATCTTAATGCTTTCGACAGTATGGTATCAGGATGCCACAAGCTATATATAACAGCTGCGACATTGCAGGGAGTTCATGGGCCATGCTAGCCACATTTCTCTTTATGGCCCACAGACACCAATTTCTTCTGGGTACTAGAACAACATTTGGGAGGCCGTGGAACTCTTCTTTTTTCAGTAGGACCTGCTCTTTTTTTTGGTTGTTTTTTTTTATAAAAAAAGGAGGGGGGGTGAAGAAAGGAAAACAAGACATTGTACAGCTTGAGAGAGACTTCTAGTCTTTTATGCATTTGATAACTATTTCTAGTGTGATTTAATAAGAGTTCTTTCCTCCAGGGTCTTTTCTCATTTCTTTCATCCTTTTTAATCCCTCCATTTTAGATGGCTAATAACAGCATCTTAATGAAATGCATGGTACAACTGAGATAAACAAGGAAAGGGAGATCTCCAGCTGGAGCTAAACTGATAGAGACCAGCCTCCAGTCTAACCTAAATATAAAGGAGAAGAAATCAGAAGGTAGCAAGTCTCTGTACTGAAACCACAGATTACTAATTACAGCTACACCTCTGCACTCAGCTTCAACTACCAGTAAAATTATTTCTCTAATTAAAATAAATAAGAAGAAAAATTCCCATTTAGTGAGTAATCCTAAATCACAGAATTAGGAAAAGAGATAAAAACCAGGAGGTAGGGAGTCTAAATAATATCCTGAAGAACACAAGGGACAGACGACACTTTGGCTTCTGTGCCAAGGAGCTTCTTCACTGGGCTCACTGGAGAGCAAGAGAACTTCCTCTAGGATTGACTCCAGAGGAACCAGACTCACACAGCTCCTAAGGAGTACCACAGATCCCCTGGCAGATGTAAATCTTCAGTCCATTTTCCTCCATATCAACAAACAGCATCTTGGATACTAAAAAAAGTCCATCAACACTAAACCAAATCACTGTAAACACCTTCTTTCCTCGTACACTTGCTTCTGAGAAGAGGATGAGCAAAACCAACGTGACAGACATCATTTCGTGTGCCACTGGAAACTGAGTGAAAAAACGGTGAATGTAATATAAGAAACAGAAATATGTCCTTTAGACTAGAATCAAAGAGTAATTTAGGTCGAAGACAACTCTGGAAGTCTTAATCCAAAACAGGACAAACTTTGAGTTTACATCAGGTTGCTCCAGGCCCTGTCCAGTGAAATTTTCAGTATTTTAATCTCCAGACCCCTGTCCAGTGGTTGCTTACCCTTGCTTGGAAGGTATTTTCTTTATAACTAAACACTGACTCACACTTGCCAAATAGAGGGGGAAAATCACTTTTCTCAACCTGTTGGCTAACTCTCTTCCAAAATCAATCCTGTATTCAGACCTGGAAGAGAACAGCACCCTTCCCATCATCATAGGTGCAGAAGAGCCAGGGACCTACTCCCTGAATAAGAAAATTTTTCCTTCCTGCTTGGAGAATCTTCTTGCCCAGCCACACCACACCCTTTCCTTTGAAAGTTGTGCTGTCCCCAAGGAGCTAAGCTGTGATCATGGTATGACAATAATAGATGTGACACTACAGCAGGACTCTGAAAATGCTCCCTTTAGCCAACTCCAAATGAGCTGTTGCAGTAGTACAAACTTCACTGAACCACCTGCAAAACAAAACTTCACGCCCAAGGGAAATATGTAAAGAATATCACGTTGTCTTAACTCTGACACTTAACACAGACCAGGTTGTATAAAACAGGTTTCAGGGGAACAAAATTAACATTTACAAACACTTACTGCTTTGATTCTCTTGCTTAGCCATTTTTGATGGGCTAGAAGAACAGATACATTTCCCTTATCTCTACAGTCACATAGTCACTGTGTAAGACTTTATGTCATCAACTGTGCAGTGTCACTGCAAAATGTAATGGGTTTAGGGTAATGCTGTTGCATGACCTATTCTTACATAAAGCCACTATCAGGGAGGTCGTTATCTGCTTATTTACTTCCACAGCACATGTCAAGATAAAACAACACATCTCTTCTTTTGGTGGAGCTGGGAACCTCATAGAGAAAGTAAATTTCCCCCACACAGCTAATAGTTATGCTATTATTACTTTTAAAAGAATCAGTCAGCAAAGCCTTGATTGAACTAAAACTTATTTAAGGGCTTCCTTAAATGACAAACTCCACTGCAGTGCCCAAATGCAGTGCCTTTAGCAGTCGCAGAACTGTATTTTCAGGTTAAACAAAGAAAGATTACATGAAACTCATTCTAACAGGAGTTATGTTCAGCACTTTCAAAGGGTTCACTTTTGTGAGTATCAGGACAAATGCATACCCCAGGATTCAGGAAGCTTTAATTTCTCTGGCCATCTACTAAGAGGCTTTTCAGGGCTGTAACCGAGTGCATAGCAGGACCCTAGGCACAGAAATAGTGCCTCTGTACTAAGTCCTCAGTAAGTACTCTCCAAACCTTTACGAAAAATGTATGTGTTCTTGTATCCTTATTATACAGCTGGATTCTCATAGGCCCAGCTGAGTATTCCCATGGTTGGACATTCATCAGGCAGTGCTGACATACAAAAGCAAAGCTACGTCTGTTGTGCCTTTAACTCGCTTGGGTTGGGCAGGATGTTGTCGCTTGGAGTATACCAGCACACAGTGTGGGTGTACTAATATACAGAAGATGCATTTGCACAGCCTCTAAATTCATGCCATACCCTCAGTAACACTTGGTTGGTGCCTAGAACCCACAGCCCAAGTTAAAAATGTCTGACTTGCAGGTGCACATGACATAAAACCCATGCAGTTTGCACAGGATTCTAAAATATCTTTGTTTTTTATACTCAATAAATATACACATCAAAATAGAAATATTGGAATTTCCTCATATTTCCTCATCACTCTGGGACTTCTCTTAAAACACAAGGCCTCTCTTCTGAACTTTGCAGTATCCTTACATCAATCTAATTTTCCTATATTCATCTCATAATTTAATATTCTTCTGCTACAAAAAGGCAATTCTTTCTCAGCTCCTCCAAAACCATCTCATTATCTCCAGGTTTTCTTGACCAACACCTGATTTCTTTGTTTAATTCCTGGTTTTTTCCTATCCTACCATAGCTTCTCCCTGAAACTTCACAGGTTAACCACTTTCCTTTTAACATCACAGGCTCTAGATTTCAGTCCCTGTAGTGCTTTAGTGAGTGAACTTTAGGTCTTTAATTAAAGATGAGACAGAAGAAGGTGTTTCACATCAATTTTCATAGCACTGCTGCTATTCATCTGCAATACGGTTTTTAACAGCCAGCTATTACCCAAAGTGCAGGAGAGATCTAACAGTGGGGACAGCTATCTATTGAAGCTTCTCACCGTGCAACATTTCATACTGAGAGCTCCATGACATCATCTGGATATCACAGAATTTGCATAGAGGGATTCCTAGTGTAAAAAAAAAAATGATAAAAGTCTGAGACACAAGAGTTTTCAGAAAGGACAAATATCTAAAGGTTCCATTGACTGTTCTAGAAATTAAATGACTTTCACCACTGGAGATCAGTAGCTTGGTCATGCCCAGGTAAAGTCAATGCGAGATTTGGAAAGAGGAGTCACAATTTCCAGGCTACACTTCTGCTCTAGCCTTTACCCCCTTCATAAATTCACTTAGATGATCTCACTATGTGAGCACAGCCTAGCGTCACTCTGCCAATTGTCATGGCTGTTCACTTAATCTCATCAGGTGGTTTCTTGGAACTGACTACAAGAACATCTCAGTTCAGAATAAATTATCAGACTTAATGTTTCCTCAGAAAAGAGCATACAAACAATCTTTCAGATTCAGAGTTGAAATCAAAGATGCTGCTGCACATATAGATAGATATATAGAGGTGCACACATACTACAGAGTCAGGATTTTAAATCCAGTCTCACAGTTTGGTTAAGAGGAAAAGGGGGTTGATCCAGGTTTTCTTAATGCCTCCAGGCAGCAGCATTGCTGCCCAGATATTCAATCTTCCTTCTGACAGAAGATGTCGTGTTCCCATTTACATTCAATTTTGATCTCTCCCAGACTTCTCATATCTTTCTGAAATTCAGGCTTTGGCTGAGAGCATTAGAGAGTAAAAGGGATAAGCCATGCCACTCTTCTATTCTGCATTTCCCAAAACACAAATGTGTTTAGATCAAAGCCTGTGACACAGGCACAGCTCCATTCTTACACCAGAAGGAATAGCTCTTTGTTTCGGGCTTGGATAAAAAGCCAGTGCCTTGTACAATTCAGAACAGTAAAAGCTTTGCCTCTTCTCTTTCTTTTTGCTTAGCGACTTCACCTCTTCTCCCTCCTCACCTTCTCTCGCACATATATACCTTACAGCTGGCAGCTACTCAAAATATAAAATGAAATATAAACTGAGGCTTAGGAGACAGATGGAGACCTCACAGAAATAACTTGAGGAAAGCAAAGGGAAAGACAGCCAATGCTTCCAAGATCATTACAGAGATTTCTAAGCGAGCAGCTGCTTGAGAAGGCAGCTTGTACTTTTTGTAGGAACGCCCACACTGCCTGCTATATTATGTATTATGCGTTTCCAACACTTCTTATTCATTGTAATACTGCTGGTTTAAATGCCACAGTCCAGGGCTTGTTCTCCTTCCCAGGCAAGGAGATTCAAACAGAAGGATGATAGTGTTGCAAGTGCCACTCTCGGGGTGAGGGGGAGGGGCTTTCTTTCTTTGAAAAGAAATGGTTAATTTTTTCAAACACAACATGTAGCTATATAAATGTGACTTAAGAACTGGATCTTCACTGACTTCAGCCATTTATTGATAGATTGCCCCAAGTGACATTTCTTAGTTTCAAGAATACACCTATAAC
Source organism: Heliornis fulica (assembly GCA_013399135.1). NCBI lineage: Eukaryota > Metazoa > Chordata > Aves > Gruiformes > Heliornithidae > Heliornis > Heliornis fulica. The sequence goes on along the minus strand of VXBZ01008381.1, from coordinate 500,670 downwards.
AGGACAGTGTTTGAATGGGGATCTGATTTGTTACAGCCAAGTATCTGCAAACCTCAGCAGAATAATAATTGAAAAAGAACGCTGAGCTATTCCAGTGGACATATAGCACATCTGATTGCAAAACCCCAGGACACAATATAGCAAAGAGAAAAATATCTAATCTGTAAGTAAATTGTAGAGAGGAAGAGTGGAACATTTTACAGAGGGAGTTATAATGAGATTGACAAATCATACACAAGCTACAAGGATAGTAGACTGGTTTGGTTTCCAGTACCGTGCAAAATCTGGCATAGTATTTCTGTACTTAAAATTCATGTCCTGCCTCACAGACAGCCGGCAAGATCTCTCGCTTTGGCTGTATGCAGTCCCTTAAAGAACCCTGCTCGTTCTGCAGTCATCTAGGTACAATCTGTAGAAATACACATTAGGTTTATATCATCAGTCATGTATGTCATATCCCCCTGGGCCCTGGAAATAGCTGTCAGCAAGCAGAGCAGCACTGGAAGGGGTTTAAAATACTGAGATTCAGGGATGCAAGCTAAGAGCTCATGCCAGCAGGCTGTGGTTTATTGCACGTTGCAATTTGCTGCACCCACCCTAGCAGGTCTTCAAGGGTACAGGGATGGAGCATAAGAGATGATAGAGTTTCTCCCTGTCTGACACAATTAAAGGAGCTTTAAAACATATGTGCATGGGTAGTCTGCAATAGGGCATTAGGATTCTTTTGACTGAATCTAAAGAGAAAGTGGTCATGCTCTTCATGCTCAGCTTTCACAGTGGGTATTAACATTTGCTAGGGGGAAGCTCAACAGTGAAGCTCATTAGAGCTCCAGATCTGAGGGCAGATACATCTTGCTTACAGACTTTGGGACAGCCCACTGACTGGCAGTGGTTGTTGTTCAGGCAAAGCCATATGCCAATCTAGTGATGAAATTTCTAATAGAAAAATAAAATCATTAAATAAATTCCTGACAGAATTATGTTCTTGTGAGCCTTCTTCTATTCTCAATCTGTCACCCCTGAAACAGCAGTTTAACCTGAGGCTCACAAGGAACCCAAGTCCTCTATTTTCTTGAGCTGGCTAATTTCCATCCTATAATATTCAATTTTCTAGGATCCAGCCAGTACATTCTACAAGGCCATCACCTTCCTGGGCTACAAAAGCAACCCTGGGATTCTGACCTGAGTAAAATAACCACTCACTGACTTCAGCAGAGCTGCACCAGTGAACGCAACTTGAAGCCCTGGTATTGCCTTACAGTTGAGAAAATTATTGAGGTCTGCATTGAATCAGCATTTTCCCCACTATTTACTCCCTCTGTCTGCAGAGCACCCTACTCTTAATCCTGAAGGAACACCACAAGCCAGGCCTGAAAAAATAACAGAGAAGCTACAAATATTCCCAATATTAACTGATTCCTTTCCCTCTGCCTCATATATTGTGTGGTTTTTGTTAGAAGGTTACATAAAGAACCTTTCTATTAAATTCCATCTTTTCTGTTTGGATGATCACTTTTTATTTCACAAGGATTCATCATGTGCCTGTAAGGCTTTTTTAGCCTATAAAATGATACGCTTGATTGCCAGCTTACAGAAAAAGAATGCAATTCCTGTTAGAGCTAAGAATCTACCAATCTTCTAAGTGAATGCACTCTTACCTGATTATCTCTAAGTGTTCCGGTGCAAGACCATCATTCCACATTGCTGTCTAACAGTCAGCTATATCGGAATACCCCGTGTATGAGGATCTCAATATGCTATCCAAATACTGATGGAACGACTTTATCTGATGCTGGGAGATGAGAGGCAATAAGCAACGACACAGGTACAGGCAGTAAGGTACAGAAATTTGAGTAGGCCTGGTCAAAATTACCACAGTGGTCTGTTACAGATTCATGACAGTTATAACTATATGCATCTGCACATAAGGATATATCTAGGAGAGCAAGATGATATCCTGAGAAAGGATCATTAGATCACAGTTTCTACCTAAATCACTGGGGTCAGCAGGGGACTAGTTTGATTGACTGTAGTCTGACAAATAGTCAGACTACAGTCAATGAAAAGAGGTTAGCAGAATGTAACAAACAGGAGAAAACCCCAACATGTATGCAGGGAAATATTTACTCCCATTTCATTGTCTACATTTTTGAGTTATCTGTTTTAAGTAACAGCTTCCTCTCTGCATTTGATCCTACAAGAAAGACCCTTTCTGTAATTAGGACAGCAGAGCATGTTGCCATGGAAATTATTATGATCTACTTAAATTCAACAAATCCAGCCTTATGGGGTATATTCCCCTGAGCATCTCAATTTAATTATTAATGTTCTTTCTAAATAGCAACATCTTTCTGTTTTGACTGAAATCCTTATAAGCAGAGTGAAAATAATAAACCTGGAATGTGGAATCCTTTGTTCAGCTGCAAAACAGGTTCAGTTAAGCAAGGAAAGATGCAAACAGACTCCAAACTGCCCTACTCTGCTAAGGTGCTTCAACCCAGACCTAGATGGATCATATGGAAGGGAGAGTTTCCTTTGGTACCTGTGTCCATTAAGTCCCTGGTCCCTCTGCTCTGATTTCCAAAATCAGCAAAAAAAACCCCAAACCCCAACAGTAGGATAGCGGGGAGTTTTGAAGACACACGTGTTCAGTGGAATCTAAACACTGATCTTTGATTAATTTCTTTATAGCCACCAGTCTGGAGCTCATTCTCCAGCAGTGCATGCCCAGTGAAACCATTCAATATTTTCCTATTAAATATATATATTTGGAGAGGGTCCAGAGGAGGGCCACAAAGATGATAAAGGGGCTGGAGCACCTTTCCTACAAGGACAGGCTGAGAGAGTTGGGGCTGTTCAGCCTGGAGAAGAGGAGGCTCCATGGAGACCTTCTAGCAGTCTTCCAGTACCTCAAGGGGGCCTACAAGAAAGATGAGGAGAGGCTGTTCAGTAGGGCCTGTTGTGACAGGACATGGGGTAATGGTTTCAAAATAGAGGGAGGGAGATTTAGATTGGATATTAGAAAAAAGTTCTTCACTGTAAGAGTGGTGGAGCACTGGAACAGGTTTCCCAGGGAGGTGGTGGATGCCCCATCCCTGGAGACGTTCAAGGCCAGGTTGGATGAGGCCCTGAGCAACCTGATCTAGTTGGGGGTGTCCCTGCTTCTTGCAGGGGGGTTGGACTAGATGACATCTGGGAGTCCCTTCCAACTCTAATCATTCTATGATTCTACGATTCTATATCACTAAATCCAAAGCCATTTCTCCTCAGGGCAGCTCCAGCATCCATCTCTCTCCATCTTCATGATGAGTGTCATCATGAATTATGCAGGTGGATTTTAGGAGTCAGATGGTGTTATTCAGGCTGATCTAACATGGGACAATTTCTTGTGAGTCACTGTTATGGTTTAACCCAGCAGGCAGCTAAAACAACCACACAGCTTCTTGCCCACTCTCGCCACCTGTGTAAGGGGGAAGCAATTTTTTTTTAAAAAGTAAAACTGATAGGATGAGATAAAAGCAGTTTAATAGCATAGAAAAGGAAGATGATTATTATGATAGTAATAATAATAGAATATTCAAAGCAAGTGATGTGCAGCTTAATTGCTCGCTAATCACTGACTGATGCTCAGCTAGATCCTTAGCTGCAGCGCTTCCCAGGCAACTCCCCCCAACTTATATACCGAGTGTGACATCATATGTTATGGAATATCCCTTAGGCCAGTTTGGGGCAACTGTCCTAACTGGGATGGGACACAGCCAGGCTGTATCCCCTGTCCCCATCCCCCCCAGCTCCTTGAGATCCTCCTGGATAGGCTAATGACTCCTCACTGGCAGGGCCTAGGAAGCCAAAAAGTCCTTGACCTAATTGTAAACATTGCTTAGCAACAACTAAACATTATTTTTGTACTAAATCCAAAACACAGCACCATAGCACCTACTATGAAGAAAACTGAATCCATCTCATTCAAAACCAGTACAGTCTCATAATTCTTTAGACATGCACAGACACCTCTGAAGTCCCCAGCAGAAGAGGCAGCAAGACCCTTCCATGAGCCAAATGAGGATCAAGAGCCTCAAACTGCTAGTTCACAAAAGGGCTCAAGGCAGAGGAGAGTCCAGAGCAGCCCCGTGGAAGCTGCCACAGGCAGAGCAGCAACCTTTTCACTTTGGCTGTGTAATGGGGCCTACAGCCTGGGTAAGTTGCTCTCCCCACATGCTCACAGCAAGCATTAGGGCACTTGTGCCAAAGACATCAAGAGAAAGGTAGCCATAAAAGTGATGGGATGACAGGGGAAGGTCCTCTTCCTGTAATTACTCTGCTCTGCTATAATCTTGACCAGATGCTTCCCATCTATCCTCCCTAGGAGGGTATTCCTTATGAAATACCATCTAAGATTTGTGGGTTTACTCCTCCATGAGTGCTTCTCTGGTACAGACAGTTAACTGAGCTCTGCCACAAGAGAGACTGGTTTACACAGAAGACCCCAGAGCACCCCTGAACCTTTGACCATGGGCTTGGAAATTTCAGACCATTCGTATTTATGTTGACCCTCAAATTCTACTCCAGAGTGTGTGCCTCATTCTCACAGTAGAACTGAGATCTTCTGCCCATCTAAACTATCACTAAGGCCATTTTACAGGTGCCAAATTAATAAAGAATAAATAATCTGCCCTCATCCTACAGCACCACTGAATCCAGGATCTTAGTATTGCCCTACAAAACCTGCAGAAGACCTTCCCTCCTCCTTCCTGCAAGGCTGGTTATTGGTCATAGGCCTCACTCCAAAACAGGAGGTAAGAAATGTCTGTCAGTTTTAGGCTTTCCTCTGAAAAAAAACCCAAACCCACAAACAAACAAAAAAACCCCCAACACCTCCAACCTTATTTAGGGGCTGGCAACAACAAATAGAATAATTTTGATCATTTGAGCCAAGTGAAAGAAAGCAACAGTATAAACTCAACAGAAGTGCTTCTTGAGCAGGAGCTGCAACTGTTTGTTGATGCTGATAGTAATGAATTTCTCAGCAGACTCAAAAGCAGGCTACACACGTTGCCCTGGCATCCCTGGGGCCTGTCCAAAAAGGCACAAAATTCCAGACATGAGGGACATTCTTTTTAGCTCATCACAAATATATTCTTCAATGCTAGCTTTTTTGTCCTGTAAAATTTCCCATGTTGGAAAGCAAAATACTGGTGGCTCCATGAGATACGGGACAGAGATGGAATGCAGCTTTATTAACTGATTAATTGATTCCTTCTTTGAAATCATTGGCTGTTTATTATTAGCAATTACTGTATTAGCAGTGAGGGACCTAGCAAACAAGTAGGCAGCATCTGAAGAAACAAACATTTACTAAGCATGACACCAGGCCAGCATTACCAGCTGTCCCCTATCACTCCCAGGAGTGAGTCTCTGGCTTGACACCTAATCCTCTTCCTCCATACCAATGTGTGTTCCTTTTAAAACATAATCCTTGCTCTTCATTTCTGCTTACTGTACAACTACCTTCTCTCCCGCTCTGGTACCATCCTTGCCCTTCTTCTGGCTATGGATGCTGGACCCTCTGCATCCAGCTCTGGGGTCCCTAGTACATGACAGACAAGAAGCTGTTGGAGTGAGTCTAGAGGAGGTAATAAAGATGGTCAGAGGTCTGAAGGACCTCTCCTATGAAGACAGGCTGTGAGAGCTCCGCTTGTTCAGCCTGAAGAAGTTTTGGGTTGACAGCATCCTTTCAGTACCTGAAAGGGCTACAGAAAAGCTGGAGAAGGACTAGTTACAAGGGCGGGGAGTGACAGGACAAGAAGGAATGACTTTAAATTAAAAGAGTGTAGGTTTACATTAGATATTAGAAAGAAATCCTTCCCTGTGAGGGTGGTGAGACACTGGCACAGGTTGCCCACAGAAACTGTGTACACCCCATCCCTGGCAGTGTTCAAGGTCAGGTTGGATGGGGCTTTGGGCACCCTGGGCTAGTGGAGAGTGTTCCTGCTCATGGCAGGGGGTTGGAACTAGATGATCTTTAAGGCCCCTTTCCAACTCAAACTGTTCTCATATTCTATCTGGCTGCTTTTACTAACACACAGGTCAATACTTTATCACACACAAATTAAAATCCCTCATCCTGCCCTTCTAGACCTGAAAAATGTGTCTAAGAAACAAAAAGCTGGGTATCCCACTAAGGAGATATGCCCACTCTGGACTTCATATTAAAAGGTGGAGTTGTTCTGTGCACAAAGCTTGGGAAAGTACAACCCATGTTTCTAGTTCTGGCATGTCACTTCAGGGCTGGAGTGGCTTCTTAGGTGCTGCCTGTAGAATGAGCAGGCATGTCCTGTTATCTCAGTCATTCTCTTCAGGAGCACACAACTCTTGAAGAAATAAAACACAGTTTTCATTTTGTTGCTTCTTCTAGTTCATTTGCACCACTCTGCTCACCATCTGTTTTGCCTGTGTTACATAAGTTTAAATTCGGAGCTCCTCAGAGCAGGAATCTTGCCTTACTACATGCATGCGAAATGCCAAAACAACACAAACATTTTACCAGTAATAGTGCTCAATTGCTCAAGAAGTAGGAGGCAGGATTATATGCCCTCCTTTGTCCTCTCTGTACCAAGCATTTCCTCTTGACCAAAAAGCTCTCTATGCAACATATTACCTTTAATGGAAGCTCATTAGTAGACCTCTGCCTCCCTCTATTAACTGCAGTGAGAGCACCAAAGAGTTGTTTCTCAACCCTTCCTAATCACTGGACCAACTGAACCTTTGAAAGAAACATACACTTCATTTTATATCTCACTGTTGCTTAAGGATAATTGATAAGTCATGTGAAATTGTTAAAATGAAACTAGTCTACAAAACTGTCATTCAGTAGTTATAGTCACAAGGCTTGTAAGTAAAAATGTAGTAAAAACAGTGTCTCCTGATTAAATCAGTTAGTAGGTAGCTGACTACTGCCTGTATGAGAAGTTCTGGTTTAGAGCTGAAATGTTTTTACAGACTGTCTGATGTTCTGTGGACTGCTGGTGGAGTACCCTGGATCCGAATCTCCCTGCTGTGGCTACATAACCAATTTTAGGTAGTGTAATGCCTGACTTAGTAGCCTGAATTAGGCAGTCTGGTTAATTCCACAATCTTTGACACTGACAACACCACTGAGGATCCTAAAGAGAATGGGTCATTATTCAGAACATTTAAGCCTTTGATTGACTGCTTCGGGTATCATCTATTTAAGTCAGTAGTTTTGTTCTATGCTTGCCACACCCATCACAAATCCCTACAACAAACCACAAACATAATGTCCAATTTCTTTAATCAGATCCCCTTTCCTTAACATACTGATGGAGGAGCCTGTAGGAAATATATTGCCTGTTACCACAGGTTTTCTGTGGAGTACTGAACACATCACTTGATCTCCCTGTGCCTCAGCACCTTTACCAGTGCAAGGGCAGTAAAAATCATTCTGATGGCATGACACTTACTGAAATAATGTCTCAAAGCACATTATTTTATAATATAAGGGTCCCACAAAGGCAAAATACTGTATTACAGAAGCTATGAAGGCTAAGCCCCATAGCTGTATTTTATAACTTCTAGTTTGGTAAAACAGCCTTCCTAACCAAACCAGATTAGTATCATCTGCGATCTACGTGCAACAAAACCTCCCCTTTTGGGCTCAAGAGCATTTCCAGCACATCTGTGCTTGTGCAGGAAAATCTGGGTCATGCTTGACAAAGCAGCAGGCACTGTTATCCCCTGCAGTGTGATCAGCATGGTCACATTTCACATGAAGGGCAAAGCAAATGTGGCACCTGCTCTGGATGCTCCTCTGTCAGTTACTGTCACCAACAGGTTCTGCCTCATCAGCAAAGCCATACAGGCTGCAAGCAGAGTTGGATGCCAAGCTGAGCTGGGAGACACAGAAACCACTTGCTCTTCACGCAAAGGAGAACAGTCATGCAAGATCTGTTTCAGAGGGATTACACCACCTTGGACAAGTAAACTTAGCAAATTCTGCATGTATGGCAGGTGGTTCTGGCTGTCTCACTTCCAGCTTCAGAGCATGTAAAAAAGTCTACTGCCAATTCCTCCCATAGCCGCAGCTAAGAGCTCAAGCCACACTAGGTCCACTGTTTTTTCTATAATTTGGTATCACTGATGCTGAGGCCTATACAGAGCAATAAATTCCAGACTCCTTCACATCATTTGCCAGCACTGAGTAAATAACATGGACCGTGCAGAAAGACCTTCACATATGTGGTATAGATCAACTGAGAAGCTCATGTTGACATAGCAATACCCAAAAGCATGGAGCTGTGAGATGTGGTAGTTTGACCCCAGATGGAGGCCAGACTCCCAAAGTCATTCTATCGCTCCTCTATTAGCTGGACAGGGGAGAAAACATATGTTGAGAGGCTTTGGAGTCAAGATAAGGACAAGGGAGATCATTCTGCAATTAGCGTCATGGGCGAAACAGACTCAACACAGAATAAAGGCAAGAAAATCTCTAATCCATTGCACTACACTACACACACACAGAAACCAGTCAGGTAATGAGAAGTACAAACAGCTCTTAAAACACCAACACACCCATACCCCCCCTTTCTTTGCAGACCACTTTACTCATGATTTTCTCCTCCCCAGGATGGCACAGGGGAAGGGGGTGCGGGGTGGAAGGAAAGGGAATGGAGGCTTCAGTCAGTTCCTCATGAGTTGTTTTCTTTCCTGGGGTTGGGGGGGCAGGCATTTTCTCATACTCTTTCCATGCACCAATACAAGGTCCCACCCACAGCAGACAGCCCTCCATGACTTTCTCCACATGAGTCTTCTCCCACATGATCTCAGCTCTTCACCAACTGCTCCAGCATGGGTCTCTATCTCCACCTCTTTATCTGTCTCCACAGGCTACAGGTGCTGCCAGGGACTTGCTCCAACATAGGTCACAGATTCTTCCATATTCCTCCACCTGCTCCATGGTGGGCTCCTGCCCGACCCAGGTGCCTCTCCATGGGCTGCAGGGGGACATCCACTTCACCATGGTATTCTCCACAGGCTGCAGGGAATCTTCTCCCAGCACCTCCTCCTCCCCCCTTCACTGACCTTGGTGTCTGCAAAGTTTCTTACATCTTCTCACTCCCTTCTCTGGTGACAAAATGCGGCTGTTTGGGTTTTTCCTCTCTCTAAAATGTGATTCCCAGAGACGCTGTGACCAGCACTGATTGGCCCAGGTGGCCTTGTCTGCAATGGATTTTGGGAATTTGGCCTTGGGAGCTCACTTGGAATTTACTTTGTTGGAACCTTAAGAAACTTCTAGCTGCTTCTTAAAGAAGCCACATTGCAAACGCACCACAGTGAGAAGATGTGTTGCACGAGAACAGCCCTCGCCCATGAGAGCAGATCCTATCTCCACCCGACACTGGGAAAGACTACACAAATTATCATTTTTTACCTTAATATATGTCTGACTTAATTTTTTTTCTTCTTTCCATTCAAAAATCACTTCAGGCTTCCCATACACATGAAAAACTGAAGGAGGAAGGATCTGCTAAGTTTCTGTAAAATGGATACTCTTTACTGATGTAAGCACAGCCTTTTGATTAAATCAATGTCTGACTAAGTAGCACTAGGGTTTTATACCAATTGGAGGGGGGGGCGATCTCACATACCCTTGCTAAAATGGCATCACAATAACCAAAAAAGAGAAAAGCTGATAAATTGTGACAGGGAAGGAACTTTCACTCATCAGTTAAGGAACTTCATGGTTCCTCTTTGGTTTCATTCATACCTACCTACTTCCAGTGGCAGCCAGAAGAAAGGATGCCTCTGAAAAATCTCCAAATCCCTGTTATTCCACAAAGGGCCAGGAGCTCCCAGGGAACTTATCTGAGGCTGCCACCATATTTCATATCAAACCATAAGAAATTAGGCAGGCCATTACTGATGTTTTGATTTAAAAGAAAACAAATACAAGAAAAAGCCTGCAGTTAAGGCTATGGATTTTTCACTACATATGTATATATGTAACCATTTTATCATAATTTGTAACGCAGTTCTAAGCTCCTCAGAGCAGGAATTCAAATGCCTAAGGCACACAGTATCATCTCAACTATTGATGACCTGTCTGATCCAGCCTCATATCTCCTGACATCTCCTTCCTCTGCCAGGTGTTCCAGATTGAGGAGCTTTCAACAGGCAGTGTGATGTGCCTAACTTTTAGAACTGGAGCCAAAACCTGTATTTCTGTTCTGCATGATCCCACTTACAAAAAGCAAGTTCCATGTTTGTGTGAAAATAGGATTTTCATGCAGATACAACAGGGTGCATTTATATACAAACTTTTAAATTCAAAACGCTATTAGATAACAGCCGAAAGTTACAACAGACCAGTAGCCACCCAGGACTGCCAGTGCTCAGGTAACAATGCCATCCCATTCCAGTTATTGTGAGACAAGTAACAAGTAACTCCAAGATGCAACAGTTGCAATTACAGTGATCACAGATACTACTTGACTGAAAAGTCACCTATAACCTACTACCACAAGAAAAAGAACATCTTGAACTCATTCTCATTGAGGCGAGTAATAAAACTGCCTGAACAGAAAAATTTGAGATCTTAAAGGAAAAAGATATCCAGGGAGAGGATTACCTTTTTGGTTTTTTGCACCATACCTTGTGCAGATCCTGACAATAATAAAGTCTTTGACTTTAAAACACAGCTATGGCAGTGTAAGATACTTCTCTGAAGCTTTTGTCATTTCTCTTTTGAAGATTACCAGCACACAGCTCTGCAGGGAGAGCAGAACAAGCCAGCACTCTGGACCAGTGTTTGTGAGAACTTCTCAGCCTACCTGCATCAGCATCTGAATAATTGGGATTTAGATGGGAAAGCCCATGCTCTTGGCAAGGCATGTGTGTTTTCATGAATGTGCAAAATCAAAGGTCATAAATAGGAGCTAGGAGCACGAGAACCAAAAGAGATACTTAGAGAATTTAATTAACTTCTGAAAAAAATGGTCCTACTTAATGAAAACAAGGACAGGTGTTTATGCAGTGAGCTTTCTCACAGGATGAACAATAAAAGGGGAGCCTTGTTGCAGAAGGAGAAGGGAGAGAAGGAAGAAGAAAGAAGACAGACATGAAAGGTGAACATGGAGGATGGATAACAAGAGGGATGGATAAATGAAGTAAAGGTTCTCCCAAACTAATCTCTGTGTGCTGAGCTCTTCTCCAATCACCGATACACCTTGCCTCTCCGACAAGCATTAACACAAAGTCCAAATGCTAATGCTGAAATCATGTAAGAGAAGGTTTGCAGTAACCAGCCTGACTTGCCACTGAAGTGGGTGAGAAGTGCTCACAGTCTGTGGCCCTTCAGCAACATTTAATACAAACTGCCAGGATAGAGATGGTAACAACCAAATGAGATAGCAGGAGCAATAAAACATGCAAGAGCCAAAGCAAAGGTTTGCTTTTTGTTTTAAACCCTTTCTGTTAGCTGAGTCATACCAGACATAACCTTCCCCTCCCCCTCCCCCGCCAAGAGATCAGCAGAAGTAAAAGCACAAAGCAGTATTCTGTGTGAATAAACCACACCACTTTCCAGGTAATCCTTAGGAGCTATGAAAATTTGAAGAAAAAAACCCACAACCCACAACAAAATAGATAGGCATGAGCAGGGAAAAAAAAAAGCTCTACCAGGTGGACATTCTACTTAGAGCACAGCTATCTGTACTGATGGATCAACTAGTAACATATGAAGTGAAGAAACCAGATTAGACAGATTACATCCTTGTTATGATCCTAAACTGAAGACCACTGTACACCCAGGAGTCAGTGATGCACCTAACAGTTATCCTGAGTGGGTGCAGGCCTGTGCTGTGCTGTACACTTAGCTTGGCATTCTGGCCCATGTTGCACTGCGCATAGTCCATGGATTAATTGTAATGAAGAATCCTGTAGGAAGCTCACAGTGGTCACTAGCAATGAAACCACCTGCCTGTTTGTCTCCATCTAAAAGTGCAGAAAGAGGTTCTCTTGTGAACATCCTTTTCATTTGACAGGAGAAATTATGAATAGAATTGCTTTTTTTTTTTTTTCCCCTGTAAGGGCTCAAATGACCAAAATGTAAGGTACCCTTTCCACAGACATATCTGCATGGTGTGCTGTGCCCAGGATGGAGGGCTGTTCCATATTAGGCAGTTCAGATTTTCCAGCATCTGAATGGATATCTGATGCTGGAAAACGCTGGATCTAATCAATGGTATTTCAAGCAATGTTCTACAGACTCCAAGTTTCTAGCTGGGATCATAACAAACCAGCACTTCTAGGTGCAAAACATTCTTAAAAGCTGGATGTATACTAAGTAGCACTACAAAGAAAGTGGTGATCAAGGTTTGCTTGTCTTGCAAAATTCTTTTTAAACTATTACTATGATTATTATTACAATTATATTAAACGAGTAATATTTACACTGCATATTCAAATTATTTGCTGTTGAAATTCTAATAAAACAAATAATTGGTACCACCCTCTACACAGATAATTTCATACCATTATGTGATTCAGATAAATAAATCTGAAGAGAAAGGGAAGGTTTGTATATTCATCTAATTACCTGACCAAGATGTCACCTGCTCTATGTCCTGCCCCATCAAAATTTTATCCAGTCCATGTGTCTTAGCTTAAATCACCCATCTATATGTGTGTTCTGAGGCAAGTAAGTTAAACTACCACCTCTCTAGAGGCGTTCTTTGTTCTTCAGGATTAGCTGGGTTACGTGATAGCAGGTTTTTTCTAAGTGGAAATTAGTCTAGTAGAGAAAAAGGAAAAGACGCCTTGGATAATACATGCTACATTTCACACTGCTGTCAAAGATACCTGCACAGTTATAGTGTCTAAATTAAATCTTTTAAATATTTAACATACTTTCCCAGAATGAAGTGCAAACCTAGTAACAACTGCAGCTGAATCCAGATCATATATCTCCAGGAGCTAAATTCAACCCTAAAAATCTTCATATCTGATGACCACCCAATGACTTACTGATACAGAGAGACCACTAAGACCAAGGTGAGTTTTCCCTTTGATGATATGGCAAAAGAAGAGACCTTGAAAATGCCTTTCTAGAACTATGCTAATGGTGCAACATTATGGCACGTTTTATTCAAAGAAAGTGGCAGGCCCTTGCTGACCCTCTACAATAACTTAAGGGGACAACAGATGTTCTCCTGAGTCTGCAGCTATACGTACCATACAGTGAAAACTGGCAAATGATTCATCTGATTCAGTGTACTAACCTTGACCAGCCACAATTCCAGAAGGGAGACAGACCAGCCATCCTGCTGCCCCACCTTAAGCCCAAACTCTCCCTCCCATGAATGTTCCTAATTTCCTAATGCCTTTTTCTCACTGTATCTCATCTCAGGTGGGGCAGATGAACGTTATATATCTCGAGCTTGCTCCGTTTCCCCCCGTTGCCTGGAAAGCATATCCAGGGAATTTCTACATGTACTCCCACCTATAGCACTGCGAGCTATGGAAGAGCTGTACAAGTGCAAAAAGCTACACATTTCACCTCCTGATGGGACAGATCTAAGGGAAATTGAGAACATCTTTGGAGAGGGTGGTCGGCAAGTTGCAAAGAGAAAAGGCATATTTGCTATTTCTTCTACAAAAAGAGAAGAAAGCGGCGGTAGCGGCTGGGAGACCCCGCGGCCGCCTCTCCCACGCCCCCTCGCGAATCCCACCAGCCGCGCTGAGCCCCGCTAACAAAGCGCCCGCTGCCCAAATCCACGTCCATTTTCCCACCCGTTCGATGCTCGATTCTCCCCCCTGCCATCCCGACACCGAGCCCGTTCATCGCGGAACACCGGGCGATGCCGCCCGCCCGCCCTCCTCCTCCCCTCACCTCGCGCTGTGCAACACCGCAGCGTTTCGCCCTCCACCCCTCGGTGGTTTTCCCCGCACGAAAAAGATACCGCTCGAGGTGCCTATTTTGTCCCTCGCCTACCATGCAGCCGAGCGCACCATCCCCTCCAACAACCTGCTAAATTTAGCCGAGTCGCCGCCGCCGCCACCGCGTACTCACGGCACGGGAAGCGGGGACACGGCTCTGTACGCACGCACGGGCATACACGCGTGCGGGTGCCGACCGGCAGTTACTCACACCACTAGCCTGGAGATGATCCATGAGACCATGGTGCTGCGTGACGCAGGGCTGGCTCTCACGGCAGGGAGGATTCTCCCCGGTTCCTCGCCCGCCGCCGGCCGCCGCCCGAGTGAGCAGGGCGGGCGGTTCGGCCATCCGGCCCCGCAGCCTCAGCGCAGCCTCACTGGCGGCACCGCCGGCAGCCAACGCGCAGCCGGGCCCGGCCGCTGAGATTGGGCAGGGCCCGCAGCCGCACCCCCCCCACCCCACCAACCGTCCTCGGCGCTGCGGGTGGAGGAACAACCCCCACCTCCCGCCGCATCGGGAGACCCCTTGGGTGTAAGGGGAATTATCAGGTGCGGAGGGAAGACCGGGAAAGGGCGGTGGCTGCGCCAGTCGAGCCCCGGCCCCTTCCCCACGCTGCGGCATCGGGCAGACGCGGGTACGCTTCTGGACCACCGGCCGAGCTGGACACGAACCAAATCTTCTCGACTGTTCGTATCAAAATAAAGACAAGGCCATGGCATGGTGTTGATGGGCTTCTTGGGTATATAGAAAAACTGGATCCCCGTCCACGTAGGGAGGTTTGCAGGTGAAAACCACAAGGGTGTTGGTCGCCTGATCCAGGTAAATTCTAGTTGCTGCTGCTGATGACAGCCAGCAATATCTCCTCCACGTTAGTTTTCTTAGGGTTTCTCACAGCTATGAAGCCACACTGCCACAACGAACATTTGCCCACATGCAGAATGCCACTGGCTTGACCTGTAAGTTCCCTAAGAACCTTTGGGCTCTTCTTTTCCTGTGCTGTGTTGCCAGATGCCAAATACATTTAGATTTCCAGAAATCATCTTCCACTGTTCATTTTTTGCCTTCTATCAGAATCACACATGGCCATGGAAATTCCCAATCTGTTTCAGTCTTGGTGCAACCCTTAGATCTTTCTCAAACTTGCCACCATAAGACCAGCCCAAGCTTCATTTGGAGTAGTTGGCCTGGTTTCAGTCATTAGGGTCAGGGCTCCAGCCACCCTGGCTGCACTGCAGGATCCCTGCCTCCATGCCCAACACATCATTTTTTTCCTGCGCAACTGCACCAAATTTTCCCCACCATTGTGAGACATGTATTGTGAGTAACCTGTAAGGAACTCATTTAGAAATAGACCGAACATATCAAACCAGAGGTAGCAGAGCTAAGAGCTGATCACACACCTCTCCAGTCCCAGCTGGCCAGACATCCTCACACTCCTGATAGCACGGAATACAGAAGGGACGCTCCACAGCAGGGCGATCATCAAGCAATATCTAGCTGTTACCCAACACCTTTCTTTTGCTCGAAGTCCTCCATAACAGGATCATCTTTCATTATGTAAGCCCCCCTGGACCTGGTCCTCAGAAAACCTACAGCACCTATAGTCTTCAGATAAAGCTGTAGGTAGTACGTGCAGTTAAAGTTCAGCACCTGTCAAAATGCTCTTCTAGGGGGAGTATCTACACGGCCGCAGCACTCTTCTTTCTGCAGCTGGTCCCTTCCTCCACCAGAGGGAACTTCCACCCCACGCTGTGACCTGTACAAGCTGTTACCTCTTCACCGGGGGTTACTGCAGCACGTCCGCTACCAACACCGGTATTTTCTGGTGAGAGACAGGCTGGAGGTTAAGGGTTCACCACCGAACATTCCTGCCTCGGGGACTGCACAGCGGCAGCATCGCTACGGCCAGCATTTGGACTGCTATATAAGCGCCGCAAAGCCAGGGCTGGGTGGTCTGCTGCAATAAACAAGTGTAAATTACCCGGCTTCTCCAGGCAAGGAGGACTGCCTTCCCTCCAAAAGAAGCCATTAGGAAGCCATCTAGCCCAAACGCTACGGCAGTGAATTATCCCGGGGCTGTTTACACATCATTGCCAAATAAGTACTTGGAAATCTGCTGTCAAAGGTTTTTCACGGATCAGGATTATTTAGTGTGTGATTTTAGATTGCATGCCGGCAGACAGTTCATGATGTTATAGTATCAAGACAGATCTCTACATGAATATTTGTGTGATCACCACAGTACACAGAACTTGCCACTTGCTGCACATTTCAAGTATAGAGAAATGGACCAACATGAGAAGATACCATATCATAAGGATAACACAGAGGAAAGCCGCAGCAAAACACTTCTGTGCCCAAAACATTACTCAGCCTCATGCCTTCTTGATTCCTTCCAGCTTCTTCCAGCTCGCTGTGTTCCCTGCAGCTCCTGCCAGTTGCCATCACCCCTGACTTGCCACTCAATGCAATGTCAGAAAGGTTTGAAGGTGCTTTCCTCTCTTTGGCAGCTTGCTCTGATAGGGTTAAGTGTGGACCTCTCTTGTGCTGCTGCTTTGCACACAACTGACACAATCACCACCTGATGGTTATTCGCTGATCTTAAGCTTCATGTGTATACAGATAGTTAAGGTAGTCTGGTGATGGAAACCGTAAGGAGCCTGTCAATGGGAATGCTGGGAGCTTTACTTAAATACCTATTTGGTAAACAGGGTGTGAAGGGGAGAAATACAGCTCTACTGAGTGAAGGGTGACAATGCCCCCTATCTATTCCTCATGGGCTGTGTCTTAGGATAACAGTCACGCAGCCCTGTGACTGTAAACGGCATATGACAACCCAAGCACACTGGGAAGAGTCTTTACTTGAGGAAAGCCTTTCCTTTGCTATTAAACGGCTTACCCAGTCTGTAAAGAAATAACAGAGAGACACAAGGAGACTTAAAGCTGTAGAGACAGATATGAATTAATTTATGCAGGCAGCTCAGCAGAGAGGCTATCTGATGCCAGTAGAACATTTTGGAACAGATTTAGCAGTGGAAGAAGGTCAGGCAGTGAAACATCCTATACAAATAGCACCATTAGATGGTTTGATCTGTGTTCCCCCAAAAGCTTTGTTAATGAAGGCAGAGCCACCACCTTTGCCCTAAATACTACACAGCATTCTAGCAACTACTTTTCCTGAGCAGTTCACAGCTATGGAAAAGTCAACCCCTCAACAGCTCTGTCAGTCATTCCTCTTTGGCCTCCGAGAGGGGATGTCAGCCTCATGGTGAACTGCAAAGCCAAGACTTCTTGGAACAAGAGGAGTGACTGATATGAACACATGGGACACTGTTGCACTGGGCACTCTGCTACCAAATCTAGTAAAGATGGTCAGAAACTAGCAAGCACAGAAAATTCTTATCAAGAAGCCATGTCCTTCAATGGATCCAACCTAGACAAGAAGTATCTCAGACAGTTTGAGAAGAACAGACAACCTAGCTAGGAAATGTCCCCAGGTATAGAGAAAAATACTCGGCAGGAAACCTGTGGTGATGTGTAGGTACCAAAGTTCACAAGGAGAAAACAAAACAAATATAAAATAAATAAAATGTACATGTAATAGCAACAGTGCACACATATATTGTATAGCATTGTTACAATACCTAAAAAGTATCATAAGAAAGACAGTTTGACAAGGCAATAGATATTCTGCATGCATGTGCACACACAGACACAGACACACAGACACACACACACACATATCCCCAGCCACTTGAAAGAGCAATGCCTCATCTTCTAACCACTGGAAGAGAATGGGTGATCTCTTGCATCTACAACCCAGCTTCTATTTGGGAAGCAAAAATAAAAATAAAAAAACAAGTAAACCAAAACCTAATTAGACAATGTAGATATTTAGAGAAAAAAATCCAAGAAGAACACAGCTCCTAAATACAGGAACAAAAAGTGCCCACTTCTAAAACTATAGCTTTACTAACAGATATGGACTAGATATGAAAAGGTTAATCCTACTCTATGGAGAGTATTGTTAAAGCATGTGGAGACAGTCATAATTTCCTGGCTACCATTTCCAGCTTTATTATTGAATTACTTGCTTCAGAGCTATGGCCATTAGCAAAGAGAGATTAAGAAATGCCTATTTTGACTCAAAAGTGGTATGGTCTGGCATTTGAGCTGGGAACTGCAACTGCTGAGAAGCACTCCTCACTCTCAATGACAAGCCACAAGAACTTGGGGAAAACATGGAGACCAGCATGCCTGATTGTATAATTTGGCTTTGCATAACCAGAATGGGACAGCTTAGCCCCAAATATTCTAATACAAAACTGCAGCACAGAGATCAGCCACTAGTACTCAGTATCTCCAAATATGAAGCTCTGAATACTTCAAGTCATGCACCAAAACTGTCTTCTGAGAAGTCTGTTCTTCGTGTATCCTGACATGATACAAGATGCCTCTGCCTTATAATAAATCCATGTGTTTCAGATTAATTCATTAGTGGCTGTGAGGCATCTGCAGACCCCCTAGCTCCACTGGAAATTATCCCCATTCAGTATGTTTTCCATTCTACTATTTTAGATTGAGGAAAATACTTGGATTACAGCATTTTATAAATAGAAGAAAGGACTGTATCTCAGACTGGAATTTACTTCTTCAGCCTTAGATGCCAATAAAGACATTAACAAATTACCACTATTATTGCATTACTGAGACTCAGACTACCTTTCTTGTCCCTTTTTACCTGCTACCATCTTTCCACCTCAGCCTAGTCATGGGACAACCATTAAGTTTATTCCAAATGTCGAGATAATCTGCCTGTCACTGTTTATGTCATAAACACACTGCTACAGATACAACAAAAATGTAAAAAGCAAGCAAGCAGTTCAATAAAAGCATTATGTATAGGCAAAGTAAATGGTGATCAGAAAACAGATTGTTAGAAAAGAGATATTCTGAATCAAAGAGCCTCCTGGTATGACAGGTAAGAAGAAACACTGCTTCCTCTTAGGGCCACAGCATTCAATTCCATCTTTTTTATGAAGCACTTATGCTGTCCCTGCCAGACAAGAAGCTACTCACATATTCGGTAAAGGATGCAAACAAAGAGGAAGAAGACATGCTGCTCATATTTATTGGTCAGATGCTTGGAGAACATCAGATTGAGATTCTCCCACAGCAGGTCCAGATCCTCATCATCTTCCTCTTGAGGCTTTTCTTTTGCACAAACACTACTTCTTTCAATGTCTGCTGGGGAGAGAAGGCAAGTATGACTGTTAGAGAAAGGAAACTTTTAAAAGAAGAACTGCAAGAATTACTTCTAATAATAAGGCATACTCTCAAGACTGGAAACCAGCAGCAAGACCAAGCCTATTCTATTTTCAAAACAGGACATTTAATCATTCTGAAAAAGGGAGAGGGTCACTTCCTGGGCAAACTGCTGTGGATGATGCATAGTCAGGCAAGACCAGGGAAAGGTTACTCTACAAATTTGCTGGTGTATACCTCTCTGGGCTCTAACTGTCAGTTATCACCAGGCAGGAGTTTCTAAGATGAACAGAGCTTTGGTCTGATCAGGTATATTGGTTCCTGAATTCTTGTATTGGAAGGAAGGGCTTTTTTGAATTTTGTTATTCTACGGTGTTTAATAGTGACTACAACACAATAATAAATGTATTGAAGGATGACTTGACCACATCCTACCCTTAAAGCAGACACAGAGATAAAGATGGATAGTGGTTTAGTGCTAGTGTGAACATAAAACTTGCTAAAAAGGGATGTTGAGAGAAATACGGTCAATGCATGGCCTTGAGCTTTCACTGAGACATCATACAGCTGGGAGTGTTAGAAGATAACAAGAAGCTGTAAATAATGCGTGAAAGGGGCCTCCTACGAGCAGAAGAGACAAAGTTGCCTTCAAGGAAACAGAGAAGGAATGTGGGGGAGACTACTGGTAGCCCTAATTATGTTAGGAGAAAGCTAACGACCACTGCAGACTGGTCTTAGCAATTTCTAGAGGCAGGCTGTCATCACAGACTGATGTAATAAAAAAATTGAAGGCAATATATAGGAAAGCAAAGGAGGCTGGTTCACCGTTCCTCGCTGAATCACCTTTAAACAACCAATTTGTTATCACAAGCGCTCTCTGATTAGCAGTATCCAGTACACAGGTGAAATTACTGAGTGGTTACTACACTAATGTGGCTTTGTAAAAACATGCTTTAGTAACAATATAAATGCTACTTCACTGTAAGTTTTAATAAAGGCCTGATATTGACCTTCAGGATCAATTTAAATCCCAGCACAACCCAGGATGTGGCAACTACAGATTTCAATTTCATCTAGAGCCCCGAGGGAGGCAGAAGAAAACGTAACTCTGCTGTCCCACCTGGCAAAGATGCCTTCCCGCAGGAGCTGCTCAGAAGTACTTGCAGGTGAGCAGCAACCTCACTGTGAATGCACTCATTTCTTCAGGGGTTTTCCCATACTTCTGCCAGGGCTTTCCTCCTGCCATATGTTACAATACACCTGCCCCTCCCATGTGTGTCTTATCTTCTGCTCTCTCAAAGTGCATAAACCACCCACTGTTTTATAACTGCTCTCTTCTCAGTTATAAATGTAAGGAAAAATGCTGAGAGTAAAAGCACCGGGCATATTAAAGATATTGACTCTAATACCACATATAGTCATGAAAATGAAACTCTACTACACTGAGCTAGTTCCAGTTCTATTTAATTTTGGGAAAAGTGAAAAAAGGATGTCAGGAAAAATATGTCTCCTTATATGAAAAGGTTAGTAACTTTTTTTTTTTCCCCTGCAGTCAGTATATATGAAAAACTTGCAGTATCATCCTGCTTCTCTCACTCATGTAGCAGTAAGAACAAGAACTAATTGTCCTCTCAGGGACAAAAAAGGCTAAGATGGAAAACTGAAATGGAAAAAAAAAGCAGGATCCAAACAAACAAACAACTCAGAGGCTTCAGAAAAGAGACAAAGGAAAAATACACCCACTGTGATAGGAATTTTCAAGTTAATTTCCATAGGCAGTTCCTAGGGACCTCACCTCTAAACATTGCTTCCTTTTGAACACTTACATTATCTCACTTTAATGCCACTATTAATGAGACGAGATAACGGTTTCTTGGCTAGTAACTGCTTACAAGTTGCAAAGGTCAGAGTGAGTGGTTCAAGAATGCCATGTAGAACACTCTCAATATTTGGTACTGTGAAGCGCTAATACTCTAACATGTTTCTGAAAGATGCATGTCTGACCAAGGAGAACAGCATCAGTTTTTCCCCACAAACAGCAATCCAGTCCAACTGCTTAGAATGGGATTTGAAAAGGCTATTGCTGAAAATGGAAATCTGGACTCCCTGAAGTTTATACATCAATACCAGAAACTACTCTATGAAGGTAATGAAGAGAAAAGATGCAACTGCTTAAAAAAAAAAAAAAAAGCCAGTCTACAGCCAGAAAAACAAAAGTTCCAACCTCTCAAGCTGTTAAAAATGCATTTGATAGCACATATTCTTCTTCTCCCTTCACACTCCAGTATGACATTCTTATTTGCAATCTATGTAGGTGATGGAGGGGTTTTGTACCACAAAAACATGGGGGTTTTCTCTCCCAGGTTCCATTTCAGCTCTTCTCTATTGAAAATACTTCCAATGTCTCTTACAACTCAAGAGATTGTCCAACTGCCACTCAATGAAATGGACAAAATAAAGCCAGTGAATGGCATTGCCAGCAATGGGATTGTGAAGGCATATCTATGTCCCATGGGAAGTGTGCCAGTGAATCATGCAGTCTTCCCAGAACTACTCTGAAACCAGCTGGGGTACTGATAAAGGTGTTGCTGTAGTACCACAGAGTTTACTGAGACAGCTAAACAAGTATGCCCTCAGTATCCAGGGACTGATATTCTATTCATGCTGTGTTCCATGCCACACCTGATTTTGTAGAATAACTCAGTATTTAGGTTGCAAGTAGCTTGTGGCAGTCATCGGATCCAACCTCTAGCTCAAAGCAGAACCAGCTTTGAAGTTGCATTACACCAGGGAGAGTCTTGTTTTCAGCTCATATTTTATAAAATAGTCTAGATGTGACTTTGTGAACTATGGCTGTTAGAGCACAGTGAGACATAAGACAGTTTTAACCTTACAACAACTGCAGAACTGGTGTGGGTAGACAGAGACCTGAAGTTATCTTAGCACTGAAGTTGTCTTCTCTGGTGCAAACAGTATATCAACTATCAGAATGCTGTGCAGTGGGTTGTGTTACAAACCTCTTACTGGTAATGACTATGTCAAGACATTGTTCTTCTGAATGGAACACTGGTTCTGCAGAAGTGCATTCCTTCTATTTGCTACAGGCAGAAGTATTTCAAACCCTGGTTTTGGGCTAAACTAGACAGGCATGGTAGGCAGCTGCAATATTACTTAAAAATTAATCCCTGTAATATCACAGAATCATAGAATACTTTGGATTGGAAGAGACCTCAGAGATGATCTAGTTTCAGCCCCTCTGCCACAGGCACAGGGGCTGAAACCCTCCACTAGATTCACTTCATTTATTAATCTAACGACAATGATCAAGTGGCATGGAACATATTCAACATAGCCATAGGGTACATGTTAGATTAACAGGATTACCTGATGCTGATGGTAATACTACTCTATATTTATTCAGCACTTCTCTGAAGAACAGAAGGTACTTTTTAAAGTTAGGTAAATATTTGTTAATCCCAGAGAGGAAAATGTAAGTGCAAAGAGATTAAGTAATAACACCAGTTCCATGCAGTGAACCAGTAGCAATATCCCTAGACACATGCTCTAACACCACATTTCTTAAGCTACCAGTTGATATGGCCAGCCCATGAAGTTCTATTACAGCACATCCTGGCTTCCCATACTAAGAATCTACTTATAAAGTAACATTTCTACTGCTAGTTAAACCTCCATTTTCAGTGCTCACTTTTTGCTAAATTAGAATCTACATAAAATATACTTGGGGAGCAAGCATACAGTTTATGATGGTAAACCTAGAAAAGGGATCATTCTTCCCTTTGCACTGCAATGTGTCTAATGCTGTGCCAGGGAACACTGTAAGCTTATAATTTATAGCTTATCTGGTGTCTTTCATAGCTTGTGATCATAAATAATTATTTTGCATTCTTCATGAACAAATAATAGATGTGTTTAAAGCACGGTGATGAAATAATAAACTTTAAGAATAAAGCTTTAATTCCCCCCACACCCCTGCTTAAAAGATTGTTTATGGCCACAACCAGTTCATGTGATTCCTGTCTTTGGACATTATTCTTCTAAGTTTCATAAGGTCACTGACCCACTGGAAAGCTATGAATTCTGAACATACCCTCTACTGCTTATTAGCTCGTTAGTGCTTCATACTATCATTCACTTGCAGTAGCTTTTGATAAAGGGAACAAATCAATTCAATGCTTACCTAGTTCGGGCAACACCGTGTAGCACAGGCATCATCCCACTTTATGGTTTTACCTAGTTCAGTTTTGGCACTAAAAGAAAGAGTAGAACATAGGTCAATAATCAGGAACCTCTACAGCAAAAGAGAAAGACCAGACTTCTCTGAGGGAAAATTTGTCCCACTTACTCTAGACACCTATTTTAGTAAGAATCTCCCTCTGGAGATGCTTCAATTTATTTCCTGCAGAGTAAATCCAGACAATGAGATGCCTGATGGTGGATGAAGTTTATCAAATGTATATCTTTTGTATCAGAAATTTGTGACCTACATGTCATACAAAGTATGACATATCCTACCTCTGCTGCAACCAGAGGTATAATGCTAATCATCTCAGTGGCATGAGTCAGGGAAACTAACACCTGACATACAATCACACCTTTTAAAATTCAAGGTCCTCCAATTATCTGCTGATCTAACAACACCAACCAACCAACCCACCCCTGCCAACACACACCCCCCAAGATTGTATTTATAAAATCCCTTTCAGCTTTTTCAATTATTTCAATCACCTAAAATGTTTTTTCTACTTGCTTTTGAAACAAGTTCATCTCCAGCCATCCTAATGTAAACATACAGGTTTAAAGCTACTCCTCCTTGTTTTATGTGCCTAAGTTAGGTGGACAACAAAGCCTGGAATATCTTGGATGTGTCTCTTACATTCTCATTAGAAAATTACTGCTATAAATTTTATTCTGTGGTGATTTATGCATAGGGATTAAGAGTAAGAAACAGCACTAGAAACCTATGCTGCAGCACAAGTTCATCCACAAAGGGATCTGGAAAATGTAATTTCCATTCTTTGGACAAATGCAGTTAGATAATTATGCTATTTAGGGCATTAGATTTTGTGAGGCAAGAAATATTCAATTTTGCTTTCTTATGCTTTTTAGAAGAGATGAGAGACCAGACAGACTGCAATCATCTTCTTATGAGAAGACAAGGCTGACATATGATCTCTTAAAAATATTCCTGGTTTCACTAGAGTCAAGAATTTGCTTTAGAACTACTGTTTTCATTTTAGCCGCAAACCTCTGCCGAAGCCTAGGGTTTGGAGAACAGCCATTAGTCTCTGACAACTGTGAAGAGATGGTTAGGGAAAAGATGCTATTAAGTTTCACTGACATGTAGTTGACCTGTGGAACTTTACAGAGAGGAGTAGGAAATTACAGTGATAAATACAGTGAAGTATATCATAATTGCCAGTGCCAATCTCAGTGTCCAGATGCACTGCAAGCTTCAGCCTGGAATTCAGTCCCACTGGTCTTAGAGGAAGAGAACTCCACACCTGTCAGAAGAGCTGATACTGTGAGAGCATTTGTAACACTCTGTAACTCACAGCTGTACCTAATTTTTTAAGTGATACTGTTGCATTTGCTCTCTCTAGATAAACTGCAGATAATTCAAAATGCACACTTCCATCTCTGGACTGAGAAGACAGGGCAAGTGGGAAACAATCTGAAGGCTTGGGCTGCTTTGATTTTGCTTTGAATACTTTCTACTAAAAATGTCTACTCTCACATATTAAGTCTTGTGTTGTCCCTTTATCTGAGACAGATGACTCAATCCCAATTTAATATTAAATATCTTTTGGGAAAAATTCTCAGCAGCTGCTTCACAATCATGTTTTTTTTCCTCACTGGCATTTGGGAGCATAAACACTTATTAAAGTTTAAAAGGAAAAGGAAATCTGAAGATTAAAATAATGTTTAATTAGTAGCTATAACAGCTACTAATGTGTGGCTTTCAGGAGCACCACACAAACCAATTCATAAGAATGATTATTATTATCCCCATCTTACAGAGAAATGAGGTGAGTTAAATTATCTGCCTAATGACACAGTGTTAGATTCCAGATTTGGCTCTCAGTCCTGTGCTATACCAACTAGGTCACACTTAGTAATATACTTTTTTTTTTTAATTCCCAGTTCTATATTCACCAATATCTGGGGTCTTAGCCTTTCACTTTTGTTTTTTTTTACTTTTTTTTTTTTCTGTTAACTTTTATTCAGCATCACTGAATAATTAAAAAAAAAAGTATTACTTTAGCTTTGGTAACAGTGTATCAGCACAATATGCACAATTTAAAAAAAACAGGAACTATTTCTCAGTTGACCCTTGACCTGAAAAGATACTGTATTTTCCTTCTGGAACCAGACTTACTGTACTAGCAGGTAAAACATACAATATTCTTTGCTAAATACCCATCACTAGCTCAAGGTACTTGTCAGGACAAAATAACGAGTCAAGCAAGCCAGCGTTCTCTGCAGGGACTGTGAGGATTTGCAGTGCATCAGGTAAGACTTAAGCATGTACAACCTACCCATCAAGACTGATCTCCAATGCTTTCTTTGCATCCAAGATAAAAGGCTGAACCCTCTTTTGAAGATTTGAAGAACCAAAGTTCCTATCCTAATTGCACATATTCCTAACTTCCAACAATCACTGCTTCTCCCTGGATTCACTATTTTGTAAAAACTACATTAAATTACCAAGACTGAAAGTGTCCCAAATACTTTCAAAAGAATACACGTTTTGAAAAACAAAAGCAGCACTGTGAATTTTGTCCAAATTATCCCAGAAAAGCATGTAGCAGGCTAGTTCAATATTAGCAAAATTTCTATCTCCTAGTCTAGAATTCACTGACCTGACACCAAGCTACACATGCCCAAGAGCTGGAGTTGCTGAAATTTCTTGTCAGATCTGCAAGAGAAAGGTGTAACTTTTCTCCTAAGGGAAGCAGCTCAATCACAAGACAGGTTTGACTAAAACTAAGAGATATCAGGAAGCATTTCCAATAAACTTAAAGAACTTCTCTGGCACTGTCAGAGAATGGTGTGAAGGGTAAAGCTGTTCTTTGCCAAATACAGGTTATATTATTTCAGTGATGAAAGCGCTTGGACATTATTAAGTAGAGAAATAGGAATAACATGATGCACTTTCAGTTTGTTGTGAGGCTTTTGGAGGTAAAGGTAATAACAAAGAACATTTTTCCTCGGTACATTAAATAATGTTGCTTAAAGTTCACTGCATAGCTTTACCAAATTTTCAGTGGCTTTTTATGTACATGGGTAGCAGTATCACTGAGACAATCCTGCTGTGCTGGCAGTCTCTAAGACCTGATTCAGCTCTATCCATCAAGATAATATTGATTTGCATTCTTTTATTAAAGAATGATACCCCAAACTCTTGAAATAATTAAGTCCTGTAGAAAAACGGCTTTTTTTTCTAAAACAGGCCTTCATCTGGAGCAGTCAAGGAAAAACAAAATCAGCATGTAATTACTAACCACACTTTATGTCTAATGTTTGTTCGTGGTTATTCTTTAAAGGTTATTGCATCACTGTATCTATAAATACCTGTACAACTTTAGAATTAATCTGAAAAATTTAATATCCAATCCCCAGACAATACTTAAAATCAAATTAAATAATTAAATCATTAAATGTTAAATTAATAGTCAATTAAAATTTAATAGCCAACCCTGATTTATTATCCTAAAAGTCCTCTCACAATTTCCTGTTTCTACAGTTGTGATAGCAGATCTAAGCTAGCAGAAGAAAAGCAAGTGTCTCCCCACTGCAGAATATGTATGGCGACAGAAAGGAGTTCAGCATTTCTCATGGAATCTTTCCTTCAGCAAGTAAACTTAATTGCACAGCATTATAATGAATTTTGTGTCAAAATACGTGCTTCCTTCAGCTTTATACAAGGACAATATTTGCCCATGTAAGACATTAATTATTTTATTTTCATTTATGGTAAGAAGGCAAGCATGGAAACAAGAGATAGAACTAGTCCCACTTGTCTTGCAAAGCTGACCCACATGAGGTGTGCTGAGGTTATTTGACTGTACCTGAGAAAAGAGCTTTTACAGGCTTTTATCTCGTCTAGGTATAACTGGAGCTAGATTGAATAGGAGTAGTAACCAATACACTTTAGCTACTTGATAAGAAATTATACTACATCAATTTGGGTGCCAGTGAATAAGAAAGCTTCTGGCTGTTGTCTCTCATTCTTTAGCACCATATCACAAGACACGGTGGAGAAATGAAACTGTTAGGTATCTTCCAAAGGCCTGCTTCCAGATAGTATGACTAGTATTTTTATAGTTTGACAATAAGCACTTTCAACTTTAATGACTCATCCTTACATCTTCATTGTGAATCATTAGAAAATAGTTGATTTTTTTTTACTATGATTGTACAGCCTCCAACGGAACTTTGATTAAGAAGATCTTTAAATGCTGCTACAGTAGGGATTTAAAAAACAATATCCATAAGATCTTCCATTGACCGTTGTTGTAACTGCACACAAACTTACAGGTTTTTCTTGGAAAGGGAGAAGGAGAGTCCTGAAAAACAATCTGCCCCTACTTATCACAAAAAAGATCTTCCAAGAACACAGTGCCATAACAGCTAATATTAGCTGACGGCCCTACTCTGAATAAAATGTTCCTTTCTTACAAAGCTTCTTAGAGGGTGCAAGACCAATTTGCAAGCACAAATATTTGAATAGCACATTCATATTTTATGTGGAATTTTTTAGGCATGGATAGTTATAAAAATGGCTATTTAGTTTTACTACATGTATTGTCAAACTCAAATTTCTCATCACCCAAACCTCTTATGCTATTTTTCTGGTGACACTGTGTACAAGAGAAAAGTACTATTACTTAATGGTTGCTGAAAGGAAGAATTTATTCAAGTGTGTTCTGAAGTTACTGTTTAAAGAGCACCTATTTGCAGAGACTGCTCCTTTCTTACATAGGAGCTAAAGGCTTACCTATTAGTTCAACCCAGTAGGTTGAGTTGGCTACAAAAAAAAAAAAAAAAAAAAAAAAGTTAAAGGTTTTT